>SZWC01007753.1:0-25921 GCA_023375785.1 Penium margaritaceum | reverse complement strand
CCACTCACAACCACTCGCAACCACTCGCAACCACATGCAACCACTGGCAACCACTCGCAACAACTTGCAACCACTCACAAGGCATCGCAACCACTCAAAACCACTTGTTATCACTTGCAGGCACTCACAACCACGCACAATCACTTGCAAACACTCGCAACTACTCGCAACCACTCGCAACCACTCGAAACCACTTGCAACCACTTGCAACCACTTGCAACCACTCGCAACTACTCGCAACCACTCACAACCACTCATAACGACTTGAGACCACTAGCAACCACTTGCAATCACTAGCAACCACTCACAACCACTCGTAACCACTTGCAAGTACTCACAACCACTTGCAACCACTCACGACCACTCGCAACCACTTGCCCCACTCATAACCACTCGCAACCACTCACAACCACTTGCAACCACTTGCGGCCTATTGCAACCACTTGCAACCATTGGCAACCACTTGCAACCACTGGGAACCACCAGCAACCACTCACAACAAGTTGCAGCCACTCACAACCACTCGCAACCACTCATAACCACTCGCAACCACTCACAACAACTCACAACCACTCGCAACCACTCGCAACCACTTGCAACCACTGGGAACCACCAGCAACCACTCACAACAAGTTGCAGCCACTCACAACCACTCGCAACCACTCATAACCACTCGCAACCACTCACAACAACTCACAACCACTCGCAACCTGTCGCAACCTCTTGCAACCACTCGCAACCACTTGTAACCACTCGCAACCACTCATAACCACTCGCAACCGTTCACAACCGCTTGCAACCACTTGCAACCACTCGCAACTATTCCCATCCACTTGCAACCACTCGTAACCACTCGCAACCACTCACAACGACTCGCAACCACTCACAACCACTCGTAACCACTCAAAACCACTCGCAACCACTCGCAACCACTCGCAACCACTCGCAACCACTCCCAACCACTTGCAACCACTGGCAACCACTCGCAACCACACAAGATCACTCACGACCACTCGCAACTACTTGCAACCACTTGTAACCACTCGTACCCACTCACAACAATTTGCATCTTCTCATAACTACTTGCAACCACTCGTAACAACACGCAACCACTTGCAATCACTTGCAACCACTCATAACCACTCACAACCACTCGCAACCACTCGTAAGCTTTTGGCAACCACTCAAAACCACTCGCTATCCCTCGCAACCACTCGCAACCATTCAAAACTACAAGTAACCAGTCGCAACCACTTGCAACCACACGCAACCAGTTACAACCACTCACAACCACTTGCAACCTCTCACAACCACTCACAACCACTTGTAACAACTTTCAACCACTCACTACCACTCGGAACCACTCGCAACCACTCGCAACCATGTGCAACAACTCACTAACACACAAAAACCACTCACAACCACCTGGGACCACTCGCAACCAATCGCAAACACTCGCAACCACTCGCAAGCACTCGCAACCACTCACAACTACTCACAATCACTTGCAACCACTTGCAACCACTCGCAACCACCTGCAACCACTCGCAACCACTGACAACCACTCTTGAGCACTCGTAACCACTCGCAATCACTAGCAACCACTCGCAATCACTTGCAACAAATTGCAACTAGTCGCAACCACTTGCATCCATTCGTAACCACTCGCAACCACTCGTAACCATACGCAACCACTCGCAACCACTTGCAACCACTCAAAATAATACAAGACCATGCGCAGCCACTCGCAACCACTCGCAACAATACAAGACCATTTGTAACCACTCATAACCACTTGCAACCACTTGCATCAACTCGCAACCACTCACAACCATTCGCATCCACTCGTTTTTACTTGCAACCACTCACAACTACATGCAACCACTTGTAACCACTTGCAACCACTCGGAACCACTGGCAAGCTCTCGAAACCACTCATAACGTGCAACCACTCACAACTACTCGCTATCCCTTGCAACCAATCGCAACCATTCACAACCACTTGCAACCACTCGCAACCACTCGCAACCACTTGCAACCACTCACAACCATTCGCAACAAATCGCAACCACTCCCAACCACTCACAACCACTTGTAACCACTTGCAACCACTCGCAAACACTTTGTGCCGCTCGCAACCACTTGCAACCACTCGCAACCACTCACTACCACACAAAAACAACTCGCAACCACCTGCAACCACTCGCAACAACTCGCAACCACTCGCAACCACTCACAACCACTCGCAACCTCTCGCAACCACTCGCAACTACTCACAACAACTTGCAATCACTTCCAACCACTCACAACCAATCGCAACCACTCACAACCACTCGCAACCTCTCGCAACCACTCGCAACTACTCACAACAACTTGCAATCACTTCCAACCACTCACAACCAATCGCAACCACTTCTAACCACTCGCAACCACTCGCAACCACTCGTAACCACTTGCAACCACTCGCAAGCCTTTGCAACCATTCGCAACCACTTGCAACCACTCGCAACCACTCACAACCACTCGCAACCACTTGCAACCAATCGCAACCACTCGTAATGATACACAACCAATCGCAACCACTCACAACCACACAAAACCACTCACAACGACTCACAACCACTTGCAACTACTCGCAACCACTCACAACCACTCGCGACCATTCGTGACCACTTGCCACCACTCGCGACCACTCACAACGATGCGCAACCACTTACAGCCACTTGCAACCACTCACAACCGCTTGCAACCACTCGCAACAACTCGCAACCGCTCGTAACCAATCGCAGCCACTCGCAACCACTCGAAACCACTCCCAACCACTCGAAACCACTCGCAACCATTAACAACCATGCGCACCACTTGCAACCACTCGCAACCACTCTCAACCACTCGCAACCACTTGCAACTACTGACAACGACTCGCAACCACACAAGACCACTCACAACCATTCGCAATCAATTGCAACTATTTGTAACCACTCGCAACTAATCACAACAATACTCATCTTCTCGTAACTACTCGCAACCACTCGCAACCACTTGCAACCACTTGCAACCACTCGTAACCACACACAACCGCTCGCAACCACTCTGCCTTTAACAACCAGTCACAACCACTCGCTATCCCTCCCAACCACTCGCAACCATTCGCAACTACTCGCAACCACTGGCAACCACTCGCAACCACTCGCAACCACTCGTAACAACTTGCAACCACTCACAACCACTAGCAACTACCTGCAACTACTCACAACCACTCACAACTACTTGAAACCACATTCAACCACTCGCAACCACTCGCAACCACTCGCAAGCACACGCAACCACTCGCAACCACTCACAACCACTTGCAACCACTCGCAATCACTCGCAACCACTCGCAACCACTCGCAACCTCTCGCAACCACTCGAAACCACTAGCAATCACTCACAACCACTCACAACCGCTCATAAAAACTCGCAACCACTCACAACCACTCGCAATCTCTTGCAACCACTTGCAACTACACGCAACCACTCGCAACCACTCGCAACCACTCGCAAGCACACGCAACCACTCGCAACCACTCACAACCACTTGCAACCACTCGCAATCACTCGCAACCACTCGCAACCACTCGCAACCTCTCGCAACCACTCGAAACCACTAGCAATCACTCACAACCACTCACAACCGCTCATAAAAACTCGCAACCACTCACAACCACTCGCAATCTCTTGCAACCACTTGCAACTACACGCAACCACTCGCAACCACTCGCAACCACTCGCAAGCACACGCAACCACTCGCAACCACTCACAACCACTCGCAACCACTCGCAACCACTTGCAACCACTTGCAACCACTCGCAACCATACGCAACCACTCACAACCACTTGCATGCACACGTAACCACTCGCAACCACTCACAACCACTTGCAACCACTCACAACCACTTGCAACCACTCGCAATCACCCGCAACCACTCGCAACCACTCGCAACCATAGGCAACCACTTCCAACCACTCACAACCACTCACAACCACTCGCAACCACACTTAACCACTCACAACCATTCGAAACCACTTGAAACAACTTGCAACCACTCGCAACCACTGGCAACCACTCGCACCCACTTGCAACCAGTGGCAACCACTCGTAACCACTCGCAACCACAAGCAACCAATTGTAACCACTTGCAACCAGTCATAATCACTGGCAGCTGCTCGCAACCACTCGCAACCCATCGCAACCACTCGCTACCACTTGCAACCACTTCTCAACCATTCGTAACCACCCGCAACCACTCACAACCACTCGTAGCCATTCACAACAACTCGCAACCACTCGCAACCACTCCTAACCACTCACAACCACTCACAACCACTTGCAACCACTTACAACTTCTCAAAAACCACTTGCAACCACTCGCAACCAATTGCAACTACTCGCAACCACTAGCAACCACTCACAACAACTTGCAAGCACTCAAAAACACTTACAAGCAAACGCAACCGCTCCCAACCACTCAAAACCTTTCGCAATCACTCACAACCATTCTCAACCACTTGCAACCACTCGCAACAAGTTGCAACCGCTTGAAAAAACTCGCAACCAAATGCAACTACTTGAAACAACTCACAACCTTTTGCAACCACTTGCAACCACTCCCAACACTTCCCAACCAATAACAACCAATTGCAAGCTCTCACAACCACTCGCAAGCACTAACAACCACTCACAACCACTTACAACCACTTGTAACCACTCGCAACCTCTCGTAAGCACTCCCAACCACTCGCAAACCACTTGCAAACACTTGCAACAGCTTGCAAGGACTTGCAACCTCTTGCAACCACTCGTAATAACTCGCAACAACCCACAACCACTCGCATCCACTCATAACCACTCGCAACTACTCGCAATAACTCACAACCATTGGCAACCACTCGCAACCACTGCAACTATTGGTAATCACTTGCAAGCACTTGCAAGCACTCACAATCACTCGCAACCACTTGCAACCACTCGTAACCACTCACAACCACTCGCAACCACTCACAACCATTCGCAACCACTTGCAACTACTTGCAACCATTCACAACCATTCGAAGCAGCTCGCAACCAATCGCAATCACTCGCAACCACTCACAACCACTCGCAACCACTCGGAAGTACTAGCCATCACTTGCAACCACTTGAAACTACTCGCAACCACTTGCAACCACTCACAACCCCTCGCAACCACTAGCAACCACTCGTAACCACTCCAACAACTCGCTACCACTTGGGACCACTTGCATCAACTTGCAACCACTCGCAACCACTCTCAACCACTCGCAACCATAAGCAGCCACTCGCAACCACTCACAACCACTCGCAACCACTAGCAACAACACAAGACCACTCGCAACCACGCGCAACCACAAGCAACCACTCGCAACCACTCGCAACCACTCAAAACCACTCACAACAACTCCCAATCACTAACAACCACACACAACCACTCGCAACCACATGCAACAACTCGCAACCACTCAAAACCACTCGCAACCACACAAAACCACTCACAACCACTCACAACCACTCGCAGCTACTCGCAACCACTAGCAACCCCTCGCAACAACTTGCTACCACTCACAACCAATCGCAACCACTCGTAACCACACAAAACCACTCGCAACCACTCGCAACCACATAAAACCACTTGTAACCAGTCGCAACCACTCGCTACCTCTCACAACCACTTGCAACCACTCGCAACCACTCACAACCACTCGAAACCACACCCAACCAATTGTCACCACTTGCAACTACTCGTAACCACTCGCAACCGCTCGCAACCACTCACAACCACTCGCAACCACTCACAACCACTTATAACCACAAGCAACCGCTCGCAACAACTTGCAACCAATCGCAACCACTTGCAACTACTCGCAACCACTTACTACCACACAAAAACAACTCGCAAGCACCTGCAACCACTCGCAACCACTTGCAACCACTCGCAACCACTCGCAACCACTCGCAACCAATCGCAACCACTCGCAACCACTCGCAACCACTCACAGCAACTCGCAATCACTTACAACCACTGGCAACCACTCGCAACCACTCACAACCACTCGCAACCACTTGCAACCACTTTTAACCACTCGCAACCATTCGCAACCACTCCAAACCACTCACAACCACTCGCAACCACTTCCAACCAACCGCAACGACTCTCAACCATACGCAACCTATCGTAGCCACTCGCAACCAAACAAAACCACTCACAACAACTCACAATCACTCGCAAGTACTCGCAACCACTCGCAACCACTCGCAACCACTCGCAACAACTTGCAACCGCTCGCGACCACTCGTGACCACTTGCGACCACTCGCCACCACTCATACCCACGCACAACTACTTACAACCACTTGCAACCACTCACAACCGCTCACAACCACTCGCAACCACTTGCAACCACTCGTAACCACTCACAACGACTCACAACCACACACATCCACTCCCAACCACTCCAACCACTCACAACCATTCACAACCATGCGAACCACTCACAACCACTCGCAACCACTCGCAACCACTCGCAACCACTCGCAACCACTCACAACTACTTGCAATCACTTGCAACCACTGGCAACCACTGGCAACCACTCGCAACCACTCACAACTACTTGCAATCACTTGCAACCACTGGCAACCACTGGCAACCACTCGCAACCACTCGCACCACTGGCAACCACTTGCAACCACTCGCAACCACTCACAACCACTTGCAACCACTTGCAACCACTCGCAATGACTTGCAACCACTTCAAACCACTCAAAAGATTTTGCAACCACTCCCAACCACTCCCAACCACTCGCAACCACTCGCAACAACTCAAAACCACTCGTAACCACTCGCAACCACTCACAACCACTCGTAATCATTCCCAACCAATTGAAACCACTCGCAACCACTCGCAACCACTCGCAACAACTCGCAGCCACTCGCAACCGCTCGCAACCACTTTTAACCACTCGGAGCCACTCGTGACCACTCGCAACCACTCGCGACTACTCGAAACCACTAGCGACCATCCACAACCTCTCGTAACCACTTGCAACTACTTGCAACCACTCTCAACATCTCGCAACCATTCGGGACCACACATGACCACTCGCAACCACTCACAACCACTCGCAATGACTGGCAACCACTCGCAACTACTCGAAACCACTCGCAAGCACTGGCAACCTCTTGCAACCAATCCCAACCATACGCATCAAGTTGCAACCACTCGCAACCACTCACAACCACACAATACTACTCGCAACAACTCGCAACCACTCGCAACCACTCACAACCACTCGTCACCACTCACGACCAATGGATACCACTCGTGACCACTCGTGACAACTCACAACCACTCGCAACCATTCACTATCACTTTCAACCACTCACAAACATTCGCAACGACTTGCAACCACTCACAACTACTTGCAACCACTCACAAGCACTCGCAACCACTCGCAACCACTCGCAACCACTCCCAACCACTCGAAACCACTGGAGACCACTCGCGACCACTCACAACCACTCGCAACTATTCACAACCACCCCCAAACACTTGAATCCACTCACAACCACTGGTAACCACTCGCAACCACTCGCAACCACTCCTAACCACTCATAACCAGTCCCAAACACTCGCAAGCACTCGCAATCACTCGCAATCACTTGCAACCACTCACAACCACTCGCACCCACTCGCAACCACTCGCACCCACTCGCAATCACTCGTCACCACTCACAACCACTCGCAACCACTCGCAACCACTTGCAACCCCTCGCAACCTTTCGCAATGACTCACAACCATTCCCAACCACTTGTAACCACTTGCAACCACTCGTAACCATTCTAAACCATGTGAAAACACTTGAAACTACTCGCAACCACTCGTAACCATTCTAAACCATGTGAAAACACTTGAAACTACTCGCAACCACTCGTAACCATTCTAAACCATGTGAAAACACTTGAAACTACTCGCAACCACTCGTAACCATTCTAAACCATGTGAAAACACTTGAAACTACTCGCAACCACTCGTAACCATTCTAAACCATGTGAAAACACTTGAAACTACTCGCAACCACTCGTAACCATTCTAAACCATGTGAAAACACTTGAAACTACTCGCAACCACTCGTAACCATTCTAAACCATGTGAAAACACTTGAAACTACTCGCAACCACTCGTAACCATTCTAAACCATGTGAAAACACTTGAAACTACTCGCAACCACTCGTAACCATTCTAAACCATGTGAAAACACTTGAAACTACTCGCAACCACTCGTAACCATTCTAAACCATGTGAAAACACTTGAAACTACTCGCAACCACTCGTAACCATTCTAAACCATGTGAAAACACTTGAAACTACTCGCAACCACTCGTAACCATTCTAAACCATGTGAAAACACTTGAAACTACTCGCAACCACTCGTAACCATTCTAAACCATGTGAAAACACTTGAAACTACTCGCAACCACTCGTAACCATTCTAAACCATGTGAAAACACTTGAAACTACTCGCAACCACTCGTAACCATTCTAAACCATGTGAAAACACTTGAAACTACTCGCAACCACTCGTAACCATTCTAAACCATGTGAAAACACTTGAAACTACTCGCAACCACTCGTAACCATTCTAAACCATGTGAAAACACTTGAAACTACTCGCAACCACTCGTAACCATTCTAAACCATGTGAAAACACTTGAAACTACTCGCAACCACTCGTAACCATTCTAAACCATGTGAAAACACTTGAAACTACTCGCAACCACTCGTAACCATTCTAAACCATGTGAAAACACTTGAAACTACTCGCAACCACTCGTAACCATTCTAAACCATGTGAAAACACTTGAAACTACTCGCAACCACTCGTAACCATTCTAAACCATGTGAAAACACTTGAAACTACTCGCAACCACTCGTAACCATTCTAAACCATGTGAAAACACTTGAAACTACTCGCAACCACTCGTAACCACTCGCAACAACTCGCAACCACTTGCAACCACTTGCTTCACACGTAACCACTCGCAACCACTCCCAACCACTCGCAACCACTCACAACTACTTGCAACCACTCGCTACAACTTGCAACCACTTGCAACTACACAAAACCACTCGCAACCAGTCGCAACCACTTGAAACCACTTGCAACCACTCGCAACCACTCGCAACCACTGGCAACAACTCACAACCACTCGCAACCACTCGCAACAACACGAAACCATTTTTAGCCACTTGCAAGCACTCGTAACCACTTGCAACCACTCGCAACCACTCGCGACCACTCACAACCACTCGCAACCACTCCCAACCACTCACATTCACTGGCAACCAATTGCGACCATTCGCGACCACTCGCAACCACTCGTAACAAGTCGCAACCACTCACAACCACTCGCAACTACTCGCAACCACTCACAACCACTCACAACCAATCAGAACATCTCACAACCACTTGCAACAACTTACAACTACTCAGAACCACTCGCAACTACTCGCAACCGCTAACAACCACTCACAACAAATCAGAACATCTCACAACCACTTGCAACAACTTACAACTACTCAGAACCACTCGCAACCACTCGCAACCACTAGCAATCATGTAAAACTACTCGCAACCACTGGCAACCACTCGCAACCACTTGCTAGCACTCACAAACACATCCAAGCAAACACAACCACTGGCAACCACTCGCAACCTTTCGCAATGACTCACAACCATTCCCAACCACTTGTAACCACTCGCAACAAGTTGCAACCACTCGCAAAAACTGGTAACCAATCGCAACCACATGGAACCACTCACAACCACTTGCAACCACTCACAACCACCCGCAGCCACTCCCAACCTATCACAACCACTTGCAAGCTCTCGCAACCACTCGCAACCACTAACAACCACTCACAACCACTTACAACTACTTGTAACCACTCACGACCACTCGTAACCACTCGAAACCACGCCCAACCACAGGCAATGACTCCCAACCTCTCTCAACCACTTGAAACCACTTGCAACAACTCACAAGGACTTGCAACCACTTGCAACCACTCGGAACCACTCGCAACAACCCACAACCACTCACAACCACTCACAACAACTCGCAACTACTTGTAATCACTCACAACCACTCACAAGCACTTGCAACCACTTGCAACCACTCAAAACCACTTGCAACTAGTCCTATCCACTTGCAAGCACTCACAATGACTCGCAACTACTCGCAACCACTTGCAACCACTCACAACCACTCGCAACCATTCGAAGCCACTTGAAACCACTCAAAACCTCTTGCAACCACTCGCAACCACTCTCAACCACTAGCAACCACTCGCAACCACTCGCAACCACTTGCAACCACTCACAACCACTCGCAACCATTCGAAGCCACTTGAAACCACTCAAAACCTCTTGCAACCACTCGCAACCACTCTCAACCACTAGCAACCACTCGCAACCACTCGCAACCTCTCCCACCACTCGCAACTAATCACAACTACCCACAATCACTTGCAACCACTTGCAACGACTCACAACCACTTACAACCACTTGTAACCAATCACAACAACTCGCAACCACTCGCAACAGCTCGCAACCACTCGCAACCACTCGCAACCACTCGCAACAACTTGTGACAACTTGCAACAACTCGCAACCACTTGCAACTGTTCATAACCACTCGTAACCACTCGCAACCATACGCAACCACTCGCAACCACTCGCAACCATACGCAACCACTCGCAACCACTCGCAACCACTTGCAACAATACAAGACCACTCGCAACCACTCATAACTACTTGCAACCACGCACAACCACACGTAACCACTTGTAACCACTTGCAACCTCTCGTAGCCACATGCAAACACTCACAACCACTCATAACTTGCAACCACTCACAACAACTCGCTATCGTTCACAACCACCTGAAACAATTCGCAACCAATCGTGACCACTCGCAAAAACTCGCAACCACTCACAACCACTCGCAACCACTCGCAACCACCCACAACCACTTGCAACCACTCACAACCATTTGTCACCACTTGCAACCGCTCACAACCACTTAGAACCACTCAAAACCACTAATAATCACTCGCAAATACTTACTAGCACACAAAACAACTCGCAACCACCTACAACCACTCGCAACCACTCGCAACCACTTGCTACCACTCACAACCACTCACAATCGCTCGCAACCATCTGCAACCACTCGCAACCACTCGTAACCACTCACAGCAACTCGCAATCACTTACAACCACTCACAACCACTCGCAACCACTTGTAACCAATTGCAACAACTCACAACCACTCGTAACCACTTGCAACCTCTTGCAACCACTCGCAACCATTCGCAACGACTGGCAACTACTCACAACCACTTGCAACCACTTGCAATCAATCGCAACCACTCATAACCATACACAATCAATCATAACCACTCGCAACCACACTAAACAGCTCAGAACCACTCGCAACTACTCGCAACCACTTGCAACCACCCGTAACTACTTGCAACCTCTCGCGACCACTCGTAACCACTTGCGACTACTCGCGACCACTTGCAACCATGTGAAACCACTTACAGCCACTTGCAACCACTCACAATCACTTGCAACCACTCGCAACCACTCGCAAATGCTTGTAACAACATGCAATCACTCACAACCACACAAAACCACTCCCAACCACTCGCAACCACTCACAACCATTCACAACAATGCGAAGCACTCACAACCAGTCGCAACCAGTCGCAACCACTCGTAACCACTCGCAACCACTCGCAACCACTCGCAACCACTCTCAACCACTCGCAACCACTCGCAACCACATGCAACCACTGTCAACCACTCACAACCACTCACAACCACTCACAACCACTCGCTACCACTGGCAACCACTTGCAACCACTCGCAAACACTCACAACCACTCACAACCACTTGTAACTACTTGCAATAACTTGCAACCACTTGCAACCACTTGCAACAACTTGGAACCACTCGCAACCATTCGCAACCACTCGCAACCACTCACAACCACTCGTTACCACTCACAACCACTCGCAATCAGTTGCAACCACTTGCATCCACTTGCAACCACTCGCAACCACTTCGAACCACTGGCAACCACTAACAACCACTCGCAACCATACGCGACCACTCGCAACCACTAGCAACCACTCACAACCACTCGCAACCACTCGCACCAACTCGCAACCACTCGTAACCACTCGCAAGCACTTGCAACCACTCGCAACCACTCGCAATCACTTACAACCACTCGCAACCACTCGCAACCACTTACAACCACTCGCAACCACTCGCAACCACTTACAACCACTCGCAACCACTCGCAACCACTTACAACCACTCGCAACCACTCGCAACCACTTACAACCACTCGCAACCACTCGCAACCACTTACAACCACTCGCAACCACTCGCAACCACTTACAACCACTCGCAACCACTCGCAACCACTTACAACCACTCGCAACCACTCGCAACCACTTACAACCACTCGCAACCACTCGCAACCACTTACAACCACTCGCAACCACTCGCAACCACTTACAACCACTCGCAACCACTCGCAACCACTTACAACCACTCGCAACCACTCGCAACCACTTACAACCACTCGCAACCACTCGCAACCACTTACAACCACTCGCAACCACTCGCAACCACTTACAACCACTCGCAACCACTCGCAACCACTTACAACCACTCGCAACCACTCGCAACCACTTACAACCACTCGCAACCACTCGCAACCACTTACAACCACTCGCAACCACTCGCAACCACTTACAACCACTCGCAACCACTCGCAACCACTTGCAACCACTCGCAACCACTCGTAACCACTTGCAACCACTTGCAACCACTCACAAGCATTCGCAACCACTCGCAACCACTCGCAACCACTCGCAACCACTCGCAACCGCTCACAACCACTCACAACCACTTGCAACCAATCGCAACCACTCGTACCCATACACAACCAATCGCAACCACTCACAACCATACAAAACCACTCAAAACCACTCGCAACTTCACACAACCACTTGCAATCACTCGAAACCACTCACAACCACTGGCGACAGCTCGTGACCACTTGCAACCACAAACGACCACTCGCAATCACGCACAACCACTTACAGCCACTTGCAACCACTCACAACTCCTCACAACCACTCGCAACAACTCGCAACTGCTTGTAAACACTCGCAACCACTTGCAACCACTCGAAACCAATCCCAACCACTCGTAACCACTCGCAACCATTAACAGCCATGCGAACCACTCGCAACCACTCGCAACCATTCGCATCCACTTGCAACCACTTGCAACCACTCGCAACCATTCTCAACCACTCACAACCACTCGCAACCACTAGCGACCACTCGCAGACACTCGCAACCACTTGCAACCACTTACAACCACCCACGACCACTCGCAACCACTTGCAACCACTCGCAATCACTTGCAACCACTTGAAACCACTCACCCCACTTGCAACCACTCGCAACCACTCGCAACCACTCGTAACAACTCGCAACCACTCGCAACTGCTTGTAACCACTTGCAACTACTTGCAACCACTCGCAACCACTCGCAACAACTTGCAACCACTAGCAACTACTCGCAACCATACGCAACCACTTGCAACCACTGGCAACCACTCACAACCACACACGACCACTCACAACCACTCGCAACTACTTGCAACCACTTGTNTTGCAACTACTTGCAACCACTCGCAACCACTCGCAACAACTTGCAACCACTAGCAACTACTCGCAACCATACGCAACCACTTGCAACCACTGGCAACCACTCACAACCACACACGACCACTCACAACCACTCGCAACTACTTGCAACCACTTGAAAGCACTCGGAACCACTCACAACGATTCGCATCTTCTCGTAACTGCTCGCACCCACTCGCAACAACACGCAACCACTTGCAACAAGTTGCAACCACTCGTAACCACTCAAAACCGCTCGCAATCACTCCTAATCTTTTGCAACCAGTCACAACCACTCGCTATCCCTTGCAACCACTCGAAACCATTGGCAACCACTCGCAACCACTTGCAACCACTCGCAAACACTCGCAACTACTCGGAACCACTCGCAACCACTCACAACCACTCGCAACCACTCACTACCACAAAAAATCCACTCGAAACCACCTGCGACCACTCGCAACCAATCGCAACCATTCGCAACCACTCGCAACCACTCAAAACTACTCACAATCACTTGCAACTACTTGCAAGCACTCGCTACCACTTGCAACCACTCGAAACCACTCAATATCACTCCTGACCACTCGAAACCACTCGCAACCACTCGCAACCACTCGCAACCACTTGCAACAACTTGCAACTACTCGCAACCACTTGCAACCATTTGTAACCACTCGCAACCATACGCAGCCACTCGCAACCACTCGTAACCACTCACAACAACACAAGACCATTCGCAACCAAACGCAACCCCTTGCAACCACTTGCATCAACTCGCAACCACTCACAACCATTCACATCCACTCGTAACTACTTGCAACCACTCACAACCACACGCAACCACTTGGAACCACTTGCAACCACTCGTAACCACTGGGAACCGTTTGCAACCACTCGTAACGTGCAACCACTCACAACAACTCCCTATCGCTCAAAACCACTCGCAACCATTCGCAACCACTCGCAACCACTCGCAACCTCTCGCAACCACTCGCAACCACTCACAACGACTTGCAACCACTTGCAACCACTCGCCACCACTCGCAACCACTCGCAACCACTTGCAACCACTCGCAACCACTCACTACCACACAAAAACAACTCGCAACCACCTGCAACTACTCGCAACCACTCGCAACCATTCGCAACCACTCGCAACCACTCGCAACCTCTCGCAACCATTCGCAACCACTCACAACAACTCGCGATCACTTTCAACCACTCATAACCACTCGCAACCAGTTGGAACCACTCGCAACCACTCGCAACCACTCATAATCACTTGCAGACACTTGCAACCACCCGCAAGCATTTGCAACCATTCGCAACCACTCACAACCACTCCCAACCACTCCCAACCAATCACAACCACTTGTAACCATACAAAAGCAATCGCAACCACTTACGACCACACAAAACCACTCACAACAAGTCAAAACCAGTCGCAACTACTCGCAACCACTCGAAACCACGTGAAACCACTCGCAACCACTCGCGACCATTCGTGGCCACTTGCGACCACTCGCGACCACTCGCAACCACCCGCAACCACTGACAACCACTTGCAACCACTCACAACCACTCGCAACAACTCGCAACCGCTCGTAAACACTCGGAACCACTCGCAACCACTCGAAACCACTCCCAACCACTCGAAACCACTCGCAACCATTAACAACCATGCGAACCACTCGCAAGCACTCGCAACGTCTCACAACCACTCGCAACCACTCGCAATCACTCGCAACCCCTCGCAACCACTCGGAACCACTTGCAACCACTCGCAACCACTCAGAACCACTCGCAACCACTTGCAACCACTTGCAACCACTTGCAACCACTTGCAACCACTTGAAACCACTCCCAACCACTTACAACCACTCACAATTACTTGCAACCACTTGCAACCACTCGCAACCACTTGTAACCACTCGCAAGTACATGCAACCACTCGCAACCACTCGTAACAACTTGCAACCACTCACAACTTCTCGCAACCACTTGCAACCACTTGCAACCACTCGCAACCACTCGCAACCACTCGCAACCACTCGCAACCACTCGCAACCACTCGCAACCACTCACAACCATACGCAACCACTTGCAACCACTAGCAACCACTCAAAACCACACAAGACCACTGGCAACCACTCGCAACTTCTTGCTACCACTTGTAACCACTCGCAACCACTTACAACAATTCTCATCTTCTCGTAACTATCTACAACCACTCGTAACCACAGACAACCACTTGCACCCACTTGCAAACACTCGTAAGCACTCACAACCGCTCGCAACAACTCTTTACCTTTCGCAACCACTCACAAACACTCATTATCCCTCCCAACTTCTCGCAACCACTCACAACCACTTGCAGCCACTTGCAACCAACCGCAACCACTCGTAACCATACACAACCAATCGTAATCACTCACGACCACACAAAACCACTCACAACCACTCACAACTACTCGCGACAACTTGCAACCACTCACAACCACTCGAACCACTCGCAACCACTCGTGACCACTCGTGACCGCTTGCGACCACTCGCGACCACTCGCAACCACTTGTAACAACTTACAGCCACTTGCAACCACTAACCACCGCTCGCAACCACTCCCAACAACTCGCAACCGCTCGTAACCACTCGCAACCACTCGCAACCACTCAAAACCACTCCCAACCACTCGCAACCACTAGTAACCATGAGCAACCATGCGAACCACTCGCAACCACTCACAACAACTCACAACCACTCGCAACCACTCGCAACCACTCGCAACCACTCTCAACCACTCGCAACCACTCGCACCCACTTGTAACCACTGGCCACCACTCGCAACCACTCGCAACCACTTGCAACCACTTGCAACCACTTGCAACCACTTGCAACCACTTGCAACCACTTGCAACCACTTGCAACCACTTGCAACCACTTGCAACCACTTGCAACCACTTGCAACCACTTGCAACCACTTGCAACCACTTGCAACCACTTGCAACCACTTGCAACCACTTGCAACCACTTGCAACCACTTGCAACCACTTGCAACCACTTGCAACCACTTGCAACCACTTGCAACCACTTGCAACCACTTGCAACCACTTGCAACCACTTGCAACCACTTGCAACCACTTGCAACCACTTGCAACCACTTGCAACCACTTGCAACCACTTGCAACCACTTGCAACCACTTGCAACCACTTGCAACCACTTGCAACCACTTGCAACCACTTGCAACCACTTGCAACCACTTGCAACCACTTGCAACCACTTGCAACCACTTGCAACCACTTGCAACCACTTGCAACCACTTGCAACCACTTGCAACCACTTGCAACCACTTGCAACCACTTGCAACCACTTGCAACCACTTGCAACCACTTGCAACCACTTGCAACCACTTGCAACCACTTGCAACCACTTGCAACCACTTGCAACCACTTGCAACCACTTGCAACCACTTGCAACCACTTGCAACCACTTGCAACCACTTGCAACCACTTGCAACCACTTGCAACCACTTGCAACCACTTGCAACCACTTGCAACCACTTGCAACCACTTGCAACCACTTGCAACCACTTGCAACCACTTGCAACCACTTGCAACCACTTGCAACCACTTGCAACCACTTGCAACCACTTGCAACCACTTGCAACCACTTGCAACCACTTGCAACCACTTGCAACCACTTGCAACCACTTGCAACCACTTGCAACCACTTGCAACCACTTGCAACCACTTGCAACCACTTGCAACCACTTGCAACCACTTGCAACCACTTGCAACCACTTGCAACCACTTGCAACCACTTGCAACCACTTGCAACCACTTGCAACCACTTGCAACCACTTGCAACCACTTGCAACCACTTGCAACCACTTGCAACCACTTGCAACCACTTGCAACCACTTGCAACCACTTGCAACCACTTGCAACCACTTGCAACCACTTGCAACCACTTGCAACCACTTGCAACCACTTGCAACCACTTGCAACCACTTGCAACCACTTGCAACCACTTGCAACCACTTGCAACCACTTGCAACCACTTGCAACCACTTGCAACCACTTGCAACCACTTGCAACCACTTGCAACCACTTGCAACCACTTGCAACCACTTGCAACCACTTGCAACCACTTGCAACCACTTGCAACCACTTGCAACCACTTGCAACCACTTGCAACCACTTGCAACCACTTGCAACCACTTGCAACCACTTGCAACCACTTGCAACCACTTGCAACCACTTGCAACCACTTGCAACCACTTGCAACCACTTGCAACCACTTGCAACCACTTGCAACCACTTGCAACCACTTGCAACCACTTGCAACCACTTGCAACCACTTGCAACCACTTGCAACCACTTGCAACCACTTGCAACCACTTGCAACCACTTGCAACCACTTGCAACCACTTGCAACCACTTGCAACCACTTGCAACCACTTGCAACCACTTGCAACCACTTGCAACCACTTGCAACCACTTGCAACCACTTGCAACCACTTGCAACCACTTGCAACCACTTGCAACCACTTGCAACCACTTGCAACCACTTGCAACCACTTGCAACCACTTGCAACCACTTGCAACCACTTGCAACCACTTGCAACCACTTGCAACCACTTGCAACCACTTGCAACCACTTGCAACCACTTGCAACCACTTGCAACCACTTGCAACCACTTGCAACCACTTGCAACCACTTGCAACCACTTGCAACCACTTGCAACCACTTGCAACCACTTGCAACCACTTGCAACCACTTGCAACCACTTGCAACCACTTGCAACCACTTGCAACCACTTGCAACCACTTGCAACCACTTGCAACCACTTGCAACCACTTGCAACCACTTGCAACCACTTGCAACCACTTGCAACCACTTGCAACCACTTGCAACCACTTGCAACCACTTGCAACCACTTGCAACCACTTGCAACCACTTGCAACCACTTGCAACCACTTGCAACCACTTGCAACCACTTGCAACCACTTGCAACCACTTGCAACCACTCGCAACCACTTGCAACCACTCACAACCACTCAAAACCACTTGAAACCACATTCAACCACCTGCAACCACTCGCAACCACTCGCAACCACTTGCAGCCACTCGTAACCACTTGCAACCACTTGCAACCACTCGTAACCACTCGCAACCAATCGCAACCAAATGCAACCACTTGCAACCATACGCAACCAAACCCAACCACTCGCAACCACTCGCAACCACACAAAACCACTCACAACCACACACAACCACTTGCAACTACTCGCAACCACTCGCAACCATTCGCAACCACTCGAACCACTCGCAACCACTTGTGGTGACTTACAACGACTCGCGGCCACTTGCAACCACTCAGAATCACTCGCAACTAGTCACAATCACTCGCAACTGCTCGCAAACACTCACAACCACTCACAACAATTCCCAACATTCCCAACCACTCGCAACCACTCGCAACCTATCGCAACCACTTGAAACCACTAGCAATCACTCGCAACCACTCACAACCGCTCCCAACAACTCGCAACCGCTCACAACCACTCGCAATCACTCGCAACCACTTGCAACCACTCGCAAGCACTTGCAACCACTCGTAACCACTCGCAACTCCACGAAACCATTCCCAACCAGTCGCAACCACTCACAACCACTTGCCAGCACTCGCAACCATTCGCAACCACTTGCAGTCAGTCACAACCAATCACAACCACTGGAAACCACTCGCAACCACTGGAAACCACTTGCAACCACTCACAACCACTCGCAACCACTCGCATCCACTCGCAACAACTCGCAACCATTCACAATCACACGCAACCACTTGCAACCACTTGCAACCACTCGTAACTATTCTCAACTCCTTGCAACCACTCGCGACCACTCGCAACCACGTGCAACAACTCACAACCACTCGGAACCACTCGTAACCACGTGCAACCACTCGCAACTACTCGCAACCACTCGGAAGTACTAGCCATCACTTGCAACCACTTGGAACCACTCGCAACCAGTCGCAACCACTCGCAGCCATTCACAACCACTCGCAATCACTCGCAACCACTCGGAAGTACTAGCCATCACTTGCAACCACTTGGAACCACTCGCAACCAGTCGCAACCACTCGCAGCCATTCACAACCACTCGCAATCACTCGCAACCACTCGGAAGTACTAGCCATCACTTGCAACCACTTGGAACCACTCGCAACCAGTCGCAACCACTCGCAGCCATTCACAACCACTCGCAATCACTCGCAACCACTCGGAAGTACTAGCCATCACTTGCAACCACTTGGAACCACTCGCAACCAGTCGCAACCACTCGCAGCCATTCACAACCACTCGCAATCACTCGCAACCACTCGGAAGTACTAGCCATCACTTGCAACCACTTGGAACCACTCGCAACCAGTCGCAACCACTCGCAGCCATTCACAACCACTCGCAATCACTCGCAACCACTCGGAAGTACTAGCCATCACTTGCAACCACTTGGAACCACTCGCAACCAGTCGCAACCACTCGCAGCCATTCACAACCACTCGCAATCACTCGCAACCACTCGGAAGTACTAGCCATCACTTGCAACCACTTGGAACCACTCGCAACCAGTCGCAACCACTCGCAGCCATTCACAACCACTCGCAATCACTCGCAACCACTCGGAAGTACTAGCCATCACTTGCAACCACTTGGAACCACTCGCAACCAGTCGCAACCACTCGCAGCCATTCA
This sequence comes from Penium margaritaceum, assembly GCA_023375785.1. NCBI lineage: Eukaryota > Viridiplantae > Streptophyta > Zygnematophyceae > Desmidiales > Peniaceae > Penium > Penium margaritaceum. The sequence goes on along the minus strand of SZWC01007753.1, from coordinate 5,318 downwards.
CAACCACTCGCAATCACTCGCAACCACTCGGAAGTACTAGCCATCACTTGCAACCACTTGGAACCACTCGCAACCAGTCGCAACCACTCGCAGCCATTCACAACCACTCGCAATCACTCGCAACCACTCGGAAGTACTAGCCATCACTTGCAACCACTTGGAACCACTCGCAACCAGTCGCAACCACTCGCAGCCATTCACAACCACTCGCAATCACTCGCAACCACTCGGAAGTACTAGCCATCACTTGCAACCACTTGGAACCACTCGCAACCAGTCGCAACCACTCGCAGCCATTCACAACCACTCGCAATCACTCGCAACCACTCGGAAGTACTAGCCATCACTTGCAACCACTTGGAACCACTCGCAACCAGTCGCAACCACTCGCAGCCATTCACAACCACTCGCAATCACTCGCAACCACTCGGAAGTACTAGCCATCACTTGCAACCACTTGGAACCACTCGCAACCAGTCGCAACCACTCGCAGCCATTCACAACCACTCGCAATCACTCGCAACCACTCGGAAGTACTAGCCATCACTTGCAACCACTTGGAACCACTCGCAACCAGTCGCAACCACTCGCAGCCATTCACAACCACTCGCAATCACTCGCAACCACTCGGAAGTACTAGCCATCACTTGCAACCACTTGGAACCACTCGCAACCAGTCGCAACCACTCGCAGCCATTCACAACCACTCGCAATCACTCGCAACCACTCGGAAGTACTAGCCATCACTTGCAACCACTTGGAACCACTCGCAACCAGTCGCAACCACTCGCAGCCATTCACAACCACTCGCAATCACTCGCAACCACTCGGAAGTACTAGCCATCACTTGCAACCACTTGGAACCACTCGCAACCAGTCGCAACCACTCGCAGCCATTCACAACCACTCGCAATCACTCGCAACCACTCGGAAGTACTAGCCATCACTTGCAACCACTTGGAACCACTCGCAACCAGTCGCAACCACTCGCAGCCATTCACAACCACTCGCAATCACTCGCAACCACTCGGAAGTACTAGCCATCACTTGCAACCACTTGGAACCACTCGCAACCAGTCGCAACCACTCGCAGCCATTCACAACCACTCGCAATCACTCGCAACCACTCGGAAGTACTAGCCATCACTTGCAACCACTTGGAACCACTCGCAACCAGTCGCAACCACTCGCAGCCATTCACAACCACTCGCAATCACTCGCAACCACTCGGAAGTACTAGCCATCACTTGCAACCACTTGGAACCACTCGCAACCAGTCGCAACCACTCGCAGCCATTCACAACCACTCGCAATCACTCGCAACCACTCGGAAGTACTAGCCATCACTTGCAACCACTTGGAACCACTCGCAACCAGTCGCAACCACTCGCAGCCATTCACAACCACTCGCAATCACTCGCAACCACTCGGAAGTACTAGCCATCACTTGCAACCACTTGGAACCACTCGCAACCAGTCGCAACCACTCGCAGCCATTCACAACCACTCGCAATCACTCGCAACCACTCGGAAGTACTAGCCATCACTTGCAACCACTTGGAACCACTCGCAACCAGTCGCAACCACTCGCAGCCATTCACAACCACTCGCAATCACTCGCAACCACTCGGAAGTACTAGCCATCACTTGCAACCACTTGGAACCACTCGCAACCAGTCGCAACCACTCGCAGCCATTCACAACCACTCGCAATCACTCGCAACCACTCGGAAGTACTAGCCATCACTTGCAACCACTTGGAACCACTCGCAACCAGTCGCAACCACTCGCAGCCATTCACAACCACTCGCAATCACTCGCAACCACTCGGAAGTACTAGCCATCACTTGCAACCACTTGGAACCACTCGCAACCAGTCGCAACCACTCGCAGCCATTCACAACCACTCGCAATCACTCGCAACCACTCGGAAGTACTAGCCATCACTTGCAACCACTTGGAACCACTCGCAACCAGTCGCAACCACTCGCAGCCATTCACAACCACTCGCAATCACTCGCAACCACTCGGAAGTACTAGCCATCACTTGCAACCACTTGGAACCACTCGCAACCAGTCGCAACCACTCGCAGCCATTCACAACCACTCGCAATCACTCGCAACCACTCGGAAGTACTAGCCATCACTTGCAACCACTTGGAACCACTCGCAACCAGTCGCAACCACTCGCAGCCATTCACAACCACTCGCAATCACTCGCAACCACTCGGAAGTACTAGCCATCACTTGCAACCACTTGGAACCACTCGCAACCAGTCGCAACCACTCGCAGCCATTCACAACCACTCGCAATCACTCGCAACCACTCGGAAGTACTAGCCATCACTTGCAACCACTTGGAACCACTCGCAACCAGTCGCAACCACTCGCAGCCATTCACAACCACTCGCAATCACTCGCAACCACTCGGAAGTACTAGCCATCACTTGCAACCACTTGGAACCACTCGCAACCAGTCGCAACCACTCGCAGCCATTCACAACCACTCGCAATCACTCGCAACCACTCGGAAGTACTAGCCATCACTTGCAACCACTTGGAACCACTCGCAACCAGTCGCAACCACTCGCAGCCATTCACAACCACTCGCAATCACTCGCAACCACTCGGAAGTACTAGCCATCACTTGCAACCACTTGGAACCACTCGCAACCAGTCGCAACCACTCGCAGCCATTCACAACCACTCGCAATCACTCGCAACCACTCGGAAGTACTAGCCATCACTTGCAACCACTTGGAACCACTCGCAACCAGTCGCAACCACTCGCAGCCATTCACAACCACTCGCAATCACTCGCAACCACTCGGAAGTACTAGCCATCACTTGCAACCACTTGGAACCACTCGCAACCAGTCGCAACCACTCGCAGCCATTCACAACCACTCGCAATCACTCGCAACCACTCGGAAGTACTAGCCATCACTTGCAACCACTTGGAACCACTCGCAACCAGTCGCAACCACTCGCAGCCATTCACAACCACTCGCAATCACTCGCAACCACTCGGAAGTACTAGCCATCACTTGCAACCACTTGGAACCACTCGCAACCAGTCGCAACCACTCGCAGCCATTCACAACCACTCGCAATCACTCGCAACCACTCGGAAGTACTAGCCATCACTTGCAACCACTTGGAACCACTCGCAACCAGTCGCAACCACTCGCAGCCATTCACAACCACTCGCAATCACTCGCAACCACTCGGAAGTACTAGCCATCACTTGCAACCACTTGGAACCACTCGCAACCAGTCGCAACCACTCGCAGCCATTCACAACCACTCGCAATCACTCGCAACCACTCGGAAGTACTAGCCATCACTTGCAACCACTTGGAACCACTCGCAACCAGTCGCAACCACTCGCAGCCATTCACAACCACTCGCAATCACTCGCAACCACTCGGAAGTACTAGCCATCACTTGCAACCACTTGGAACCACTCGCAACCAGTCGCAACCACTCGCAGCCATTCACAACCACTCGCAATCACTCGCAACCACTCGGAAGTACTAGCCATCACTTGCAACCACTTGCAACCACTCACAACCACTTAGAACCACTCAAAACCACTTGCAACCACTCGCAACTACTTACTAGCACACAAAAACAACTCGCAACCACCTGCAACCACTCGCAACCACTCGCAGCCACTTGCAACCACTCGCAACCACTCGCAACCACTCACAACCATCCGCAACCACTTGCAACCACTTGTAACCCCTCACAGCAATTTGCAATCACTTACAACCACTCACAACCACTCGCAACCACTTGTAACCACTCGCAACCACTGATAACCACTCATAACCACTTGCAACCACTTGCAACCACTCGCAACCATTCGCAAGCACTCGCAACCACTCACAACCACTTGCAACCACTCTCAATCAGTCGCAACCACTCATAACCATACACGATCAATCATAGCCACTCACAACAACACTAAACCGCTCACAACCACTCGCAACTACTCGCAACCACTTGCAACCACCCACAACCACTTGCAACCTCTCGCAACCACTCGTAACCACTTGCGACCACACGCGACCACTCGCAACCATGCGAAACCACTTACAGCCACTTGCAACCACTCACAACCGCTTGCAACCACTCGCAACCACTCGCAACTGTGCGTAACCATACGCAATCACTAACAACCACACAAAACAACTCGCAACCACTCGCAACCATTCACAACATTGCGAAGCACTCACAACCAGTCGTAGCCACTCGCAACCACTCGTAACCACTCGCAACTACTCCCAACCACTCGAAACCACTCTCAACCACTTGCAACCACTCGCAATCACTTGCAACCACTAGCAACCACTCGCAACCACTCGCAACCACTCGCTACCATTGGCAACCACTTGCAACCACTCGCAACCACTTGCAACCACTGGCAACCACTCGCAACCACACAAAACCACTCACAACCACTAGCAACTACTTGCAACCACTTCAAACCACGCGAAACAACTCACAACAATTCGCATCTTCTCATAACTACTTTCAACCACTTGCAACAACACGCAACCACTTGCAACCACTTGCAACCACTCGTATCCACTCACAACCGCTCGCAACCACTTGTAACGTTTTGCAAGCACTCACAAGCACTCGCTATCCCTCGCAACCACTCGCAACCGTTTGCAACCACTCACAACCACTTGCAACCACTCGCAACCACTCGCAACCAGTTGCAACCCCTCACAACCACAGGCGACCACTCGCAACCTCTCGCAACCACTCACAACCACTTGTAACCACTTTCAACCACTTGCAGCAACTCGGACCCACTCGTAACCACTAGGAACCACTCGCAGCCACTCACTACCACTCGCAACTACTGACAATCACTTGCAACCACTTGCAACCACTCGCAACCACTTGCACCACTCGCAACCACTCACAACCACTCACGACTACTTGTAACCACAGGCAACCACTCGCAACAACTTGCAACAATACAACACCATTCGCAACTACTCGCAACCACTCGCAACCACTTGCAACCACTTCCATCAACTCGCAACCACTAACAACCATTCGCATCCACTCGTAACTACTTGTAACCACTCACAACCACACGCAACCACTTGTAACCACTTGCAAGCACTCGTAACCACTGGCAACCACTCGCAACCACTCGTAACGTGCAACAACTCACAACTACTCGCTATCACTCGCAACCACTCGCAACCATTCGCAACCGTTTGCAACAACTCACAACCACTTGCAACCACTCGCAACCACTCGCAACCACTGACAACCACAAGCAACCACTCGCA
>SZWC01007752.1:90625-118951 GCA_023375785.1 Penium margaritaceum | reverse complement strand
TGAGGCCCCTCGAGTTGGTCCACTCGGACCTGCTTGGTCCTCTCCCGGTCGAGTCGCTGTCCGAGAGGGGCCGGTATGTTCTGACGCTGACTGATGACTTCACCCGGATGCGGTGGGTCTACAGTCTACGTCAGAAGAGCGACGCCGCCCTTGCGGTTCGGCTTTGGCTCGTGATGGCTGAGCGTCAGTCTCGCCACACGCTACATACCTTTCGCTCGGATCGCGGCGGCGAGTTCCTCGGCAAGATGGACTCCTTCTTTGCTGAGCACGGCATTTTTCACCAGGTCTCCACTCCTGCTACCCCACAGCAGAACGGTGTATCTGAGCGCTGGAACCGCACCATGGAGGATGCGGTTTGCGCCATGCGGTCTGAGTGCGGTCTCCCGTAGTCCTTCGCATTGGAGGGCTTCGCCTACATGACTTGGGTCTGGAACCGCCTCCCGCATGGTCCACTTCCGGATCATGTTACACCGTACGAGCTCTGGTTTGGCCACCGTGCCGATCTTTGTCTCGCACGCGTCTGAGGATCCCTGGCCTCCGTATGGTACACCGAGGACCAACAGGGGTCCAAGGTCTCCCCTCGGAGTCGCTTGTGTGCCTTCATCGGCATCTCCTCGCGGTCGAAGGCCTGGCGCTTTTGGGACCCCACTCGCCATCGTGTCATTGAGTCCCGTGACGCGCTGTTTTTTTAGTCACTCACATACCGTGATCTGACTTCGATCACAGCGCTCTCTGCAGCTCATGTCCCTTCCTGTGAGGGTGCTCGGCGGATGGGGGAGACCTCTTCGCTAGCGACCATTTCTCGCCAGGCTGATGTGTCCGCTCGAGTCCCCTCTCGATCTCCAGCACTTGATGATCCGGCTATCATTGCCGTTGGTCGAGAGAGCCCGCCTGTCCAGCCTGCTTCGCATCCCACAGGTACCGCTACTCCCACGCCTCCTCCTGCATCACCATCTGTGTCCACTGGCACCCCTGTTCCGGCGTCTGACCCAGCCCAGCCCACTCCTGTCTCTACGTCGGCTGACACTCCTGTCTCAGTGTCCGGGCCAGCCTTGCCCGCTGTCATCCCCAGCTCAGTGTCCCCCACACACGCATCTCCACGCACGACATCTCCGACTGCCTCGTTTCAGCCCTCACCAGCTGTGGTCGTACCTGTCCCTGTGGTCGTACCTGTTCCTGAGCCTGAGGTGCGCCCATCGACCTCCGGTTACTCCCGTGAGCCCGGTGGTCGCCTTCGACCACTGGATTCTGGAGCTCAGCGAGCTTCGGGTTCCGAACCCAGACGTTCCTCTTGCAGCATCGCGAGCGGTGATCCAGGCACAAAGGCCTTAGGCCTGAGTGTCCGTACTGAGCTTTCAGAGGTACACCAAGCGTGCCCCATAGGGCACGACCTGGTCACTCGCGAGTTCCATATCGCCTGTGACGCAGCAGCTGATCTCGTGGCCATCAGGCCAGACACTGAGGCGTGTGCACTTGCCACGCAGAGTTCCCCCTCTATGGCGCCGGACCCAGGCACATTGAGGGAGGCTTTCTCATCGCAGGATGCTGATGCCTGGCAAGCTGNGACTGGGAACTACACCAGATGGATGTGAACAATGCGTTCCTCCATGGCTCTTTGGATGAGGAGATCTACGTGGCTCAGCCACCAGGCTTCGAGGACGATAACAAGGTCTGGCGCTTGCGCAAGTCCTTGTACGGCCTCAAGCAGTCTCCACGGTGTTAGAACCGGGAGATCACTGGCACCTTGACTCGCGCAGGATACGTACAGAGCGAGGCAGACCCCTCACTCTTCATCCTACCGACACCCGAGCGGTTTAGCGCCATCCTGGTCTATGCTGATGACCTTCTGATCGCGTCGCCGTCGCTGGAGGCCGTAAAGGAGGCCAAGGCTGTCCTGCAGACCACCTACAGGATGAAGGACCTCGGTCCTGCATCGGTGTTTCTTGGTATGGAGATTGTGCGAGATCGCAGACATCGGACTCTGTTGCTGCATCAGGCCCGATATGCACGGGTCGTGGGGGAGCGCTTTAACGATCTCGTTGGTGCAGTGCCCACTACTTCCACACCACTCACACCTGATGGGCAGGATGCCCTGAAGGTGGATGACCCTACACAGCTGGGGGAGACAGTGGACGTGACCTTGTACCTCCGTCTTATCGGATCTCTGATGTACCTGGCCACTACTACGCGTCCCAACATCGCGTTCTCCGTCAACCTCCTCACTCAGTTCTCGCAGGCTCCACACGCGAGAGCTCTTCACACGGCTGTGCAAGTGGTACGGTACGTGGTCTCCACACCGTATCTCGGACTCTGCTTTCGTCGGCAGTGTTCGGTNTATGTGGCTTTGGGGGCAGGGGCTGCTGAGGCAGTTTGGCTGCAGCGCTTGTTTCTTGAGCTTGGGCAGTCAGTACCCGCCATTGTGCTGCGTTGCGACAACCAGAGTGCTCTCGCCATTGCGGAGAACTCTGGTGTTTTTCATGCTCGCACAAAGCACATTGCGGTTGAGCATCACTTCGTTCGTGATCTGGTGGAGCGACGCGTGATCTCCATCATGTGGGTTGGCACTGACTTGCAGTGTGCTGATTTCTTGACGAAGGCACTTGCCCGCGGAAAGTTCCTGGTGGCCATTCGTTCTGTTGGGCTTCGCCCCGTGCGTGACAGTGGTTCAGTGTGGGATGTACGTTGACGTCTCATCTGTCTGTGTCACTCACTATGTGGTTGTACCAGTGCTGCACGCGTATGGACATGCGTACCATCGGGTCATGGGGGAGTGTTGTGGTTTGTGCCGTTCCTGTACAGTTTACTGTGACAACTCGGCCGTGTCCATACTCGTGCAGATCCCTGAGGCAGGCGGCCCTGGTGACACCGGCGCGATGACAGGCGGCGGACTACCCGTCTGGAGCTGACCGACCACTGTTCCAGAGCCCCAGATGTCACCGGGACTCCTTGCTGTGCCTTCTACGTCTTGCAGGCGCCTTTCGGCAGACTGGGCATGAGGCCCATTTGCATGTTTTTGCATTGTATACTCGTTGTCAGTCGATGGATGCATGCATGTGACCAGTCGCTGCATCCGTCTTTTGATTTTGCACGTCTAGGTTCAGACGGTGTAGGATTCTGACATGTGTGCGCGGAGTTACGGCCAAAACAGTGGTTTTGGGCTGGTTTTAGGACAGCTCTTGGACTGCCGCGTGCGACACCCGCCGTGTGCCGCGGCAGGTATTTATGCCCTGGACCTGTCAGTTGTCATTTCTCTCTGCATATGCTATATTGAAGCATTCTGACACTTTGACTTGTGTCTCCTAGCCAAACCCTTGCCGTTGTGTGTACGACCTGTGACTGTCGTCACCGTCTGACTAGGCACTGACGCCCGGTCAGCGGCCGTGTTGCTAGGAAGCTTCTACGCACTTTCTCANGGTTTTAGGACAGCTCTTGGACTGCCGCGTGCGACACCCGCCGTGTGCCGCGGCAGGTATTTATGCCCTGGACCTGTCAGTTGTCATTTCTCTCTGCATATGCTATATTGAAGCATTCTGACACTTTGACTTGTGTCTCCTAGCCAAAACCTTGCCGTTGTGTGTATGACCTGTGACTGTCGTCACCGTCTGACCAGACACTGACGCCCGGTCAGCGGCCGTGTTGCTAGGAAGCTTCCACACACTTTCTCTGGCCATGACTTCTCACAATGGGAGCGTCTCAGACATGGTCAAGTGAGAATGGAGGCGACTTAGAAAGTCGCTCCTTCGGAGGCCCATTCTGATTTAACCTTGCCCCTTTGTTCTCAGTCCCAAACAAGTGAGGGAAGCGTTGTGATTTGTGACGTTCTTGTCGACCCGTACTCTCGGCCGTGTCCATACTCGTGCAGATCCCTGATGCCGACCTTGGTGGTACCAGTGCGTCATTTGGTGGCGGACTACCATCTTGGAGCTGACCAATGACCATTCCAGAGCTGTGGACACTACCGAGGACCTCCTACAGTTTTTCTACAGCATGTAGGGGTTTACTGGTGGACGGGCCGAGGGCCCGACTTGCATATTTTTGCATTGTTTTTCCACCATTTGATGTTGGATGCATGCATGTAACCAGTCATAGCGTCCGGCTTGTAATCTTGCACGTCTAGGTTCAGACGGCGTAGCGTTCTGACATGTCTGCACAAAGTTATGGCCAAAACAGTGGTTTTAGGCCGGTTTTAGGACATATCTTGGACTGCCGCGTGCGACACCCGCCGTGCGTCGCGGCAGGTACTTATGCCATGGACCTGTCATTTTTCATGTCTCTATGCAAATGCTATTCAAGCATTATGACACTTTGCCTTGTGTCTCCGAGCCACACCCTAGCCATTGTGTGCACGACCTGTGACTGTAGTCACTGTCTGATCAGGCACTGACTGAAAGACAGCTTCCTAGCAGTGCTATCGCTGGCGCGGTAGTACAAGCCGCCGAGCTAACTCACTAGCACACACAGGTGGAGGTGAGAGCAGCAAGGGGTTGGCTAGGGACACAAGTACAATTGTCAGAAGGTGAAAAATGTTGAATTGTGCAGAGAGAAATGACAACTAAGGCCAGAACAACCTAAATAGTGTCACTGCCCTAGTGGATGTGCACACACGCGGCGCACAAGGGCGCTATTTTCTAGCAGGACAATACAGTGGCAAAAAACATAGTTTTGACCATAACTCCCTATAGACACGTCAGATTGACAAGCCGTTTGAATCAGAATGGCCACATCGACGAAATCTACATCCTGATAGGCTGCACGCCTATGTGCTGTCCCATAGCATGAATCTAAAAGTACGAGATTCTTCTAGGCACCAGTCGCTGCCGGCTGCCGGTCTTCTGCCACCGTCGCCAGTCTCAGGGATCTGCACGTGAATGGACATGAGCCGAGGGGTCACCATAAGCCGTGTACGACACACACAACAACACTCCCCCATTACCGGAGGGCGAAATACATCCATGCACATGCAAACACTGACGCTGTACAGGGCAGGAAACGCACAGCTGCTGCAGGTAGCAAGCACATCACACACAAGGTGGCACATGAGGAATCAACCTGTTGTAGGGATGGGGCAGAGTCCCACGGAACGAGTGGCCGCATGAAACTTCAAACGACCAAGAGCCTTGGTCAGAAAATCCGTGACTGCTTGTCAGTGCCCACATGGATGACTCGGATCTCACCACCATCAACCAGATCACACACGAAGTGGTGCACGACATTGATGTGCTTTGTGCGTGCATGGAACACACATGAGTTCTTGGCAATGGCCTTCGCGCTCATGTTGTCACACTGGAGAACCACAGGGGGAACGGACTGACGCACTTCACGCAACAGATGGACGAGCCAAACACATCCCGCTGTAGCGGTACCTAGAGCAACATACTCTTCCTCAGCAATGCTGCGTGCGATGCAGCCCTGCTTTCTGCTTTGCCAGGACACTGAAGTGCCTCCAATGAGATAGATGTAGCTGGTGCGGCTCTTGCCATCCGGACTCCACGCCCACTCGTTGTCTGTGTACCCATCGAGCACAACGGATACCTGCTCGCGAAAGCACATGCCAAGGTGTGCGGTGGACAGGATGTAGCGCACACACCGGACTGCGGCCTCCAGTGTTTGCTGGCATGGAGCTTATGAGAACTGGGTGAGCAGGTTGATAGTGAAGGCAATGTCGGGCCGTGTCGTGGTGGCCAAGTACATGAGCGAGCCAATGACTTGCAGGTGCAGGGTCACAACGACTGTCTCCCCCAGGTCAGCTGGGTCATCCACCTTTAGGGCGGCCTACCCCTCGGGGGTCATGGGCGTGGAGGCCGTGCGGACGGCAGTGAGGAGGTCGGCAAAGCGCTCGCCCACAGTCTCTACATAGCGTCCCTGATGGACGCGGAGTGTGCGGCGGACACGATCGCGCACGATCTCCATCCCCAAAAAGATAGAGGCCTCACCAAGATCTTTCATCTTGTAGGCCGAGGTGAGAATGGCCTTGGCAGCGTTCACTGCTCCTCGGTTGCGTGAGGCAATCAGAAGATCGTCCACGTAGACGAGGATGGCAGCGAGCGATGCTGGGGACTGTGAGAGGAACAGGGATGGGTCTGCATCACTCTGAACGTATCCAACGCGTCTCAGCGTGCTGGTGATCTCCTGATTCCAGCATCAAGGTGACTATTTCAAGCCGTACAGGGCCTTCCGCAGTCGGTACACGCGACCGGTACCATCCTCAAAGCCGGGTGGCTGGACCATGTCCATCTCCTCCTCAAGGTCCCCGTTCAGGAACGCGTTGTTGACATCCATTTGATGGAGTTTTTAGTCGTGCTATGCCGCCTGGCTGAGTAGCGTGAGCGTGGTCGTCATCCGGCCAACAGGGGCAAAGGTCTCGGTATAATCTATGCTCGGGACCTGAGAGAAGCCCTTTGCTTTCAGGCGCACTTTGAAGCGCTCCATAGTGCTGTCTGGTTTTAGCTTCTTGCGGAGAACCCACTTGGCCTTGATGGCCTTGCGGTTCTTCGGCAAGTCCACCAGCTCAAAGACGCCGTGCTCTCGGATGGCATCGAGCTCAGCCTGGCAGGCAGTGCGCCATTGCTTAGCGTCTTGGGCTAACAAGGCCTCAGGCAGACTGGTGGGGTTTTGAGACAGCACTGTTGCACTGCGTGTAGCCAAGGCGTATGCCGTAGAGGGAGGGTCAACCGTCACCATGGACTCACCGGCGTCACGAGCAAGACAACGCTCATGAGCAAGTAGTGCTATATCGGTGGCACAGCCAGGGTGAACATTAGCGAGGCCACGAGCACTCAGGCCGAGGGCCTTCGTGCTCGTATCACCGCCGACGACGCTGCACGTGGGGCGTGGGCGGAGACGTCCACCGGGTGCCCGTATGTAAGGGTCCGACGGGGCAGGAGAAGTGGGCGGTGATAACTCACATGCCGGTGTGGATTGCACGGCTGGGGCGCCACTCGAGGTTGGTGTGGTCTCAATAGCCTGGATGGGCCCACGGCAAGCGTAGGCATGTCCGTGGCCAGAGGAAGGGACAGCTCAGAGGCAGACACAGACGCGGACATAGGATCTGGCAAAGACTCAGCTGCGGAAGTAGGCGGAGGATCAGGCACACCCTCAGACTCGAAGGAAGACTCGGACGCAGACTCAGACACGGGCGAGAGCGGAGAGTCGGGGGCAGAGGAGCGAGCCGCAGATGGGACGATGCTAGGAGTGCCGGTGGACACAACCTCTGGGGTCAGCCCTTTGGGTGTCGGCGACGGAGTGACCGCACTAGACGGAGGCACTGTGCCAATCGTACCAGGGACCTCCCCCACACTACGTGGTCCGTCACACCCAGGGGCATGAACAGCACGTAGATCGTGGATGCGAGCAAGGTCGCGGAAGGCAAGATGCTTCAAGAAGAGAGCGTCACGAGAATCCACGATGCGTCGTCGCTCAAGATCCTAGAATTGCTAGGCTTTCGACCGCGGGACGACGCCAATGAAGGCGCAGATGCGGCCCCGCGGAGAGAGCTTGCTTCCCTGCTGCTCCGGTGTGAACCGAACGTAGGCAAGGGAACCCCAGACACGAGCCAGGTGCAGATCCGTGCAATGCCCGTACCAGAGCTCGTAGGGCATGCGGTGACCGGGGAGGGGGCCGTGGGGAATGCGGTTCCAGACCCAGGATATGTACGCCATACCATTGAAGGCAAAGGCCTCAGGCATGGCGCTGTCAGCACGCATGGCGCGGACCGCATCCTCCATGGTGCAGTTCCAGCGCTCTGAGAAACTGTTCTGCTGGGGGGTAGCGGGAGCAGAGAGGTTGTCAAAGACACCAAGTTCGGTGAAGGAGCGGGCCATGTCACCGAGGTACTCGCCGCCGCGGTCCGAGGGAAAGGTCTGAAGGTGGTGGGGAGACTGGCGCTCGGCCATAACCAGCCAAATGCGGACTGCAATGGCGGCATCGCTCTTTTGACGCAGACCTAGCGCATGCGCATGAAGTCATCACTCAACGTCATGACATAGCGACCGTGGTCCTCCTGAAACTCGACAGGGAGCGGACCTATGAGGTCCGAGTGGACAAGCTCCAAGGGCCAACGAGCCCTGGAGACAGAGGCAGGATAGGTGGACCGGTGGATTTTGCCTTCAGCACAGGCCAGGCAATCGGTCATGGGCGGCACCTCAAAGGATGCCGCATCAAGACCGAGAGCAGGCTGAGTGCAGACTAGCCTGTCGACAGCCCCCAGGTGGACATGGCAGAGGCGTCGATGAAGGAGATGGTGGTACTCGGGGGATAGAGCACCAGGGACAAAAACACGAGTAGTGGGAGACGGAGGCAAAGGGGGTGCACTCGCACAGGACCCAAAGATGTGATATAGATCATCGACGACTGTCCCACTGAGGACGGTCTCCTCCGTGTCACGCACAAAGATGCGAGCATCGGCAGTTGTGTGCGTGACATCCAGGCCCATCTTGGTGCAAGCACAGGCATACAACAGATTGAGTTCCTGATTAGGGACAAGGAGGACGTTGGAGATGTATACGGGACTAGCGGGCAGGAACTAGGTGAACTAGGTGAACTGCACAACCCCAACACCCTGGACAGGGACCTCATGGCTAGCTGCAATGGGAACAGAGCGGACAGCGCCAACAGGATGTAGGATGACAAAGGCGTCACGGCGACACGTCATGTGGTGGGTGGCACCGGAGTCAAGGACCCAGGTGGCATCAGTGACGCGTACAAGGGGCAACGTGGCACTCGGCGACGGAATAAGGTGCGGCAGCAGGACGCTCAGCGAGGGACACAACAAGGCGACGAGCGGAGCGCACATGAGTAGAATGCGGCCAAGACACATCATCAGGTCTGTCACGCGCACACGCCTGGGCATGGGGACCACCACAAGCATCATCACGCAACGACACTGGTAGTTCACAGGCAGTAGGACCCCTCGACTCAGTCAGCTCACTCGCACCTCCCTGAGATGAGCGTAGGGCGAGAAGCTGGTGCAGCTCGGCGATTGTTCTGTCGCGTTTGGCGAGTGCCTGGTTGCGGGGACTCGCGGAGAAGCCTGATGTAGCGGTGGACTTCTCTGGGACGGTTGCGGTAGTGGCGGCCGAGCGGGCGGTCGCACCGAACCTCTCGCGCATGCGCGCCTCGTGCGCCTGCTGCTGCCACTACTGTTGCTGCTTCCACTGCCGTTGCTACTGCTGCTGTTGCGGTTGACACTGCTGGTACTGGTACCACTGCGGGTATCGCTACTAGAACCACCACCTAACAATTTGCGGCCCTTCCTTCCCTGAGCTGGGGCTGCTGTAGCTGTAGACAGCGTGGAAGGGGATGTGGCGACAACCGCAGCTGAAGCGGTGCTGCGGCAAGCGCGGTTTGCGACGTCCATGCCAGCGACCTTTAGGAAGTCAATGGAGGCCCAGCGCAGCACGGTCCCGTCACTCGCCATGTCGAGAAGCAAATCTGGTCGAAGTTGCTGAAGACGCGCGCGTAGTCGGGGTGAATGCCGTAGCGGATGATCTGGAGTGCGGAGTACTGCACAGGGGCATCGTCTCCCAGCTCATTGTACAGGTGGCTCGCCCGGCGCCAGTAGTCAGCTACAAACTCTTGAGTAGTCTGGCAGAGGGAGTTGAAGTTGGTGAGGCGCTGCGACGTCAGGGCCAGGGTGGCGCCCTAAAAAAGAGTGACAGCCAGTGCCCACGCCTCGCAAAGGCTAGCTCCTGAGCCGGTCAGCGGATCGCCAAGGAACCGACTGAAGTCTTTGGTGAAGTCTGGGGCGGCCTTCATTAGACCGGAGGCGGCACGGACCGCCATCTGCGTCTGGACGGGGTCAGATGCCTGATATGGGGTAAGGTAGTAGGCGAGGACTCCCTCGCTCATGGCCCACATGCGAAAGCGTGGCTCCTAGGACTTGAAGTTGTTCCCAGTCCGGAAGACGAGCGGGTCCGCCTCAAACCACTTGAGTGACTTGACCGTCGGCAGAGTGACGGCTGAAGCCACTGCGACACCGGGCTTAGGGGAGGCAACCCCCTTGCCCAGGCGGGCCCGTAGAGTCAGCTCCTCAAAGCTCAGAGGGCGGTGAGACAAGCTCAGGACGGCGTCGGCGCGGGAGCTCGTGCCCTGGAGGGCGGCACTAGCCTCAAGCACCCTACGGCGTGCCTCCAGGCGGATGAGGCGTGCTCGTAGTAGCTCCTCCTCTCCCTCCTCGTCACAATGGGAGAGGGTCTCCGCAACCTCATCTGCATTGCCGTTGGGAGCAAGGTGATCCTCGCTCGGGTCTGCTGACGGGTGCTGCTGCTGATGTAATAGGCCCCCGATCGCGTCCTACCGCTCAGCGACTTGCTTCGTCAGAGTATTGCGACTCTCCAGCTGTAGGTCAGCCAACGCGCGCACTTGGCGCGCCAATGTCATCGGGCTCGGCGGCCGCTACTGTTGTGGTAGCTGCTGCTATCGCTGCTGCTGCTGCTACTATTGCTGTAGAGGCTGCTGCTGCTGCTATTGTTGCTACTGCTATTATTGCTCATGCAGCTGCCGCTGTGGTGATGATGGCGGCGTCCGGCGTTGGCCGCTGACGGAGCTGCCATCTGCGGTGGCGCTGGCGGAGATTTGCTTTGGCATGACGACTGGTTGCTCCCCCCTTTTCCCCTTTTTCAGTGTTGTTTCTCTCTCTCCGCGGAACCTCACCGCCGCAGAATGGCTTTGCGGAACTACTCCGTGGTATAACTTCACCACGGAAATTCTACGGACTGCCGCGGATCAGTTTGGTGCTGGACGCGGAACTCCCGCGGACGCGGTCGCGCTGATGCGAAAAGAATGGCGGGGTGCCGCGGAGAGCGACCGCGGATGCGCCGTTGCGGAACACAATGGGGTGCCGTGAACTGCTCGGGCACTTCTGTCGGTGCGTTCCGCGACCACCGCAGGGCTGCCGCGACTGTCGGCCGCATAATCGCAGCAGAACAGTTGCAAACTTGTGACCGCATAGCGCCGTGGAGCACCGCCGACGTGTTCCAGACCCATCGCAGGGTTGCTGCTGCTGAGCTCCGCGGGTCCGCGGAACACCAGGATCTGTAGCGGCACTGTCGCCGCAGGGTGACGCCTTCGGAACGCCATGTGCGATCGCGGTAGTTCCGCGGCGCTGTTGGCGGGTTCCAATGCGGTCGCAGAGCTATTGCGTCCGCCGCGAAGACCAGGTCACCGTGGGGCACCACGGAGTTTCCGCGGAGCCGCTGCTGCTATTGTGGAACAGCCGCGGAAATGTCGCAGACTTCTTAAAAAACTTGTCAGAACGGTGGTGGGTCCTCAAGGACATGTTGCCGAGACAGTGGGCGCTGCTGCTCCTGCTATTCAAGGCAACGGTAGCGGTCGCTCACTGCTACTGTGGTTGCTGCGCTTTTGCTACGCAACTGTGCGAGTACTGGCTCAGGGCTCTGATACTATGAAAGACAACTTCCTAGCATTGTTGTTGCTGGCGCGACAGTACAAGCCGGCCAGCGAACTCACTAGCACACACAGGTGGAGGTGAGAGCAGCAAGGGGTTGGCTAGGGACACAAGTACAAGTGTCATAAGCTGAAAAATTTTGAATTGTGCAGAGAGAAATGACAACTGAGGCCAGAACAACCTAAATAGTGTCACAGCCCTAGTGGATGTGCACACACGCGGCGCACAAGGGCGTTATTTTCCAGCACGACAATACTGTGGCAAAAACACACTTTTGACCATAACTCCCTATAGACACGTCAGAACGACAAGCCGTTTGAACCAGAACAGCCACATCGACAAAATCAACATCTTGATATGCACGCCTATGTGCTGTCCCACAGCACAAATCTAAAAAGTACGAGAGTCTTCTGGGCGCCAGTCGCTGCCGACCACCGGTCTTCTGCCACCGTCGCCAGTCTCAGGGATCTGCACGTGAATGGACATGAGCCGAGGGGTCACCGTAAGCCGTGTACGACACACACAAAAACACTGAAGACTTGTTGGCGGATGTGTTACTAGGACTCTTCCATGCATCGTCTCATGGTATCAGAGCGGTGAGACACCTCTCGTCGTGCTGCGCAGCAGAGACGTAACAGTGCAGCAGCGGTGAGCGTGTAGGCAGCAGCAGCTCCTGAGCTAGCACACAAGTAAGCAAGCGAGTGTGTGACGAGGCAACACCATGAATGGGGACAATCTCACTTGAACACACAGAAGTTAAGCGGAAGCCAAGTAAGTGGAGTCACAAGTGAGCTAGATGGTAAGTGCCAGTTGACCGGGCCACCCACGCGAGGCACTCGACGTGGGACCCGGACGCCACCCAGGGATCGAACCTGCCCCTATAGCGATCGAGCTCCAGGCGATTTCTCACACACCGGTACAACCTGACGTGTGGTCCCGAGGGATCAGCAACCTGGTTCACCACTCTAGGAGCATGCAAGTGTGTGAAGCTTTGACCAAACCACATGCATGCAATCCAACAAAATGTATTCTCCATTTTGGTTCAGAAAGTCACCACTAAACTAAGGCTTGTGACGCGGTTGGTGCTATGGCCATCGACTGATAGCTTGATGGTGGAACCACCACTGTGTGCCTCATGACGTGTCACTGTTTCGCACCAGAAAGCCTCAGTCCAGCTTAGTCACCTGCAATGATGATGTGGGTGTGTGAGTGGAGACAAGAGGGCACTTGCGCGTGTCACAACTATAACCAACATTCTCCCAAGATTCACGGACGAACAGTCTACACACACACACACACACACACACACAGAGAAAGAGCACGTCACAAAACAACGAGACATACACGACGCATGTCATTCAGGGACATCACGTGAGCGCAGCAGACCAACAGCATGCAGAGCCGCTTTGAACATGCCACTATTGAGAGCTATGGTGAGAAAGTCTGTATGCTGCTGACGAGTGTCGACCCAGACCACCTAAGTCTACACACACACACACACACACAGAGAGAAAGAGCACGTCAGAAAACAGCGAGACGTACACGACGCATGTCATTCAGGGACATCACGTGAGCGCAGCAGACCAACAGCATGCAGAGCCGCTTTGAACATGCCACTATTGAGAGCTATGGTGAGAAAGTCTGTATGCTGCTGACGAGTGTCGACCCAGACCACCTAAGTCTACACACACACACACACACACACAGAGAAAGAGCACGTCACAAAACACACGGACGAACAGTCTACACACACACACACACACACAGAGAGAAAGAGCACGCCACAAAACAACGAGACATACACGACGCATGTCATTCAGGGACATCACGTGAGCGCAGCAGACCAACAGCATGCAGAGCCGCTTTGAACATGCCACTGTTGAGAGCTATGGTGAGAAAGTCTGTACGCTGCTGACGAGTGTCGACCCAGACCCACCTATGATGAGGGAGTCAACCACACTAAGATAGTCGGTGACATCAAAAATCTCCCCCAGTTGTGCTGAATCAAGTGACTTCAGCAGACGCTGACCTGCTGGTGTGAACCGACGGGCGCCCGGCGTGACGGTCACACGCCAAGCCCTTGGGATAAACCTCCCACCCTCAATCCCTTGGTGTGTGGGCCAACCCTTGAGATGTCGCACGACCCTCTCCTAGCAGCAAGGCCGCTGTTAGTGACCGAGATTCCCGCCGTGCAACTCTCCCGGCGGCGTTTGCACCAAGGTGCGCTGCGGAAGACTTGTAGGACCAAATGGATGTGTGCAAGACAATACTTGGAACACAAGAAGAGTTGGGCAAGGAATGAATCCTTAGACTTGATAGATCAGTACAAGGCAATGTACAAAGTCTCTGGGTAAGATTGGCATGCCTAGAACAACCCCTAGGCTTCCTTATGTACCAGCCCCTATGGGGCTGCCGAAATCTACTCAGCACTCCGAAGTCCTCTATCAAGACGCATTCACACAGATAACACATGCATCATGTAGTACGTGCCACGAGCTTTCCAACGTACCAAAGAACGCCTCAATCCGTGAAGAAACGGCTAAGTTATGGCCGTTTGAGTGCTCCACGCGTGACGGCCGCTGGCAGCACCGCCAGTGGAGGTCACGGCCGCCC
The DNA here is from genome assembly GCA_023375785.1 of Penium margaritaceum. Taxonomy (NCBI): domain Eukaryota; kingdom Viridiplantae; phylum Streptophyta; class Zygnematophyceae; order Desmidiales; family Peniaceae; genus Penium; species Penium margaritaceum. Next base: position 104,934 of record SZWC01007752.1, on the reverse strand, counting down.
GAAGCGCCCTTGCTTGCGAATGCAGCTCCAGCCGCCACCTCGAAGCGCCCATGGACCCCAATGAACCTTGCCTCATTGGCTAAGCGTCCATCCAGGGGCGCTTTGGCTGCAGTGGGCGAGAAAGTCGCTCCGCCTCGTTGGGGTCGAACCGGTGCTCCCGTCCATTTTCCGGACGCGCACCACCCAACTTTGCNATGGCCGTTTGAGTGCTCCACGCGTGACGGCCGCTGGCAGCACCGCCAGCGGAGGTCACGGCCGCCCGAAGCGCCCTTGCTTGCGAATGCAGCTCCAGCCGCCATCCCGAAGCGCCCATGGACCCCAATGAACCTTGCCTCATTGGCTAAGCGTCCATCCAGGGGCGCTTTGGCTGCAGTGGGCGAGAAAGTCGCTCCGCCTCGTTGGGGTCGAACCGGTGCTCCCGTCCATTTTCCGGACGCGCACCGCCCAACTTTGCCTGGCCGTATCTTTCTTGTCCCTGACCCGAATGACCCGGTTCTTGGGCCAAACCTGCACGGTTTTTCACGTAAAATACAATCATGGCCTCAAACAAGGTGTTTGATACCACCAGGGTGATAAAAAACACCGCTTCGACCGGCGGATCCCATAACATTACCCCCCCTCCGAGGCGCGCCGTCCCGGTGCGCTCCCGGCAGACTTGGAAAACGTCACCTGTACCACCACTCCGGTGACAGGGAATCTAGCAGCTGTGTATTCACAGGTATCTGCCACCCTTTGCCAGTCCAGCAATGTGCAGAAAGAGCCTCACGTGCGTCCAGCCCCCCACCAACACCGGTGGAGGAGCCATTCCTGCAGTTGTAGTTGTTGCGATCCAGCAGCACTTTCATCCACCAAGAACCCCCTTGGCCTTCCAGTGCTTGTCCGCCAGTTGCAGCATCCACATTGCAGCATGAGGGGCCGCATGGCCCTCTCCTAGCAGCCAAACCGCTGCTAGAGACCGAGGTTACTGCCACGCAACGCCTCACCCTCACCTTGCCGATGTGGCGAAGTGAGATCCCGTCCCCTTCACGATCACAAGATTGCACAACCAATCCGGTTCCGGACTCCAGGCACGCAACCAGTTCCGGTCGATGAAGAAGACGTAGTCATCCATTGAGCACATACAAAGAACACATCGCACGTAATATCGCCAACATGGATAGGTTACTTGAAAAGAGGTCTGGTGCACGCCACCAATATGGACATCCGCTGCACCGCCGATGCCCCCTCCAAGGTGCAATGCTAGTCCCCTCCTTGCAGTCAAGTTGTCGTAGAAGCCGTAACCCGTGCCGCCAACCAGCAGACCGCGCAGCTTCCTCCGACCCTTGGAACCCCAAAACCGGAATCCAAAGAACCAGCCCTAGGAAAACCCCTAGAACTGCCAGGCTCTCCTTCAACCCCATGAGCAAACAAACAGTACCATAGTAGGCGTAAGCCGTTTTGGACTGGTGCTCAATATGTGGATGAAGGATGTACAGCAGCGAGAAACCTTTCCCTTACTGCTGCTGCCCAATGCCCTGCTTTGCCTTGTGCTTGGGGCACTCCTTCCTGTGGTGACCCTCCTCGCCGCAGCACCAACATATGGCCCTCGGTCCTCATTGCTTGTCCAAGCCTCGTTGCTCCCCTCGGATCACATCCACTTCCATGGGCACAGCCTGATTTGGCTGCTCCACCCAAGACTGTGCTGCAAATCTGCTCCGGCTTGCATTGTAGTCGACCGCGTCGAATCGTTCTGCTGCCGAAACCAGCTCTGCAAAGGTCCGCAACCCGAGCACCGCAAGTTCACGTTGGACGTGCGGCTTCAGGCAGTCATGGTAGCGGTCGTACGCCTCCGCATCCGAGAGGTCGTCAATCTGCGCCACCAAGGCCATGAAGCGTGTAGTGTAGTCCTGGACCGATCCGCCTTGCTCGACGTGCTTGATCTTATCACGTGCGACCCGGCTGCCGTTGAGGAGGTCGAAACGCGCTTGGAGCATCGTCTCAAACTGCTCCCACGTCTCTGGCTTCTCCGTCAACACCCGCGCACCAAGCTACACTTCCCGCCCCAGCGGTAGACTCAACCCTGGCTGAAGCCGTGCACCGGCCCCCAGCCCATCCGGCAACCCAGCGGCGTTCCGCCGGCACAACGTTGACCACCACTGCAGCGCCATTCCCCGGAGTAGCGTAGGCGCATACTCCAGTCTTGTGGCATCTTCTCCCACGGGAACGCCCAACACCGTAAAGTACGAGTTCACCGTGAAGAGCCACTCACGCGCACTGCCCTTGCCGGTGTAGAACTCCGGCTCCTTTGGCTTGGGCCACCGAAAGGCAGGTGCGGATGCCAGTGCAACACCCCCCAACGCACTGCTCCCTTGGCCGACGTACCTCGCCTCAACCTCCGCGCACAGCTGCTGGTTCTCTTGAAGCAACTTGTCAAGAGAACACCGGATCTTCTCTATGAGGAAAGCCTGGTCAAATGCCGCTGCCGCCATGGTTCCGGTTGTGACGAAAAACTCTGGCCAAATACAGTTGTGGCAGATCTGTTGCCTCTCTTGGATCCGCGCAAAACCGAGCGAACGCCCACGCGCTCTGATACCAAATGTGAACCGAGGGGCGCCCGGCGTGACGGTCACACACCGAGCCCTTGGGATAAACCTTCCACCCTCAACCCCTTGGTGTGTCAGCCAACCCTTGAGATGTCACACGACCCTCTCCTAGCAGCAACGCCGCTGCTAGTGACCGAGGTTCCCGCCGTGCAACTCTCCCGGCGGCGTTTGCACCAAGGTGCGCTGCGGAAGACTTGTAGGACCAAATGGATGTGTGCAAGGCAGTGCTTGGAACACAAGGAGAGTTGGGAAAGGAATGAATCCTTAGACTTGATAGATCAGTACAAGGCAATGTACAAAGTCTCTGGGTAAGATTGGCATGCCTAGAATAACCCTTAGGCTTCCTTATGTACCAGCCCCCATGAGGCTGCCGAAATCTACTCAGCACTCCGAAGCCCTCTATTGAGGCGCATTCATGTAAATAACACATGCATCATGTAGTACGCGCCACGAGCTTTCCAACGCACCAAAGAATGCTTCAATCCGTGAAGAAACGGCTAAGTTATGGCCGTTTGAGTGCTCCACGCGTGACGGCCGCTGGCAGCACCGCCAGCGGAGGTCACGGCCGCCCGAAGCGCCTTTGCTTGCGAATGCAGCTCCAGCCGCCATCCCTAAGCGCCCATGGACCCCAATGAACCTTGCCTCATTGGCTAAGCGTCCATCCAGGGGCGCTTTGGCTGCAGTGGGCGAGAAAGTCGCTCCGCCTCGTTGGGGTCGAACCGGTGCTCCCGTCCATTTTCCGGACGCGTACCACCCAACTTTGCCTGGCCGTATCTTTCTCGTCCCTGACCCGAATGACCCGGTTCTTGGGCCAAACCTGCACGGTTTTTCACGTAAAATATAATCATGGCCTCAAATAAAGTGTTTGATGCCATCAGAGTGATGAAAAACACCGCCTCGACCGGCGGGTCCCGTAACAGCTGGAGTCATCGGTGGGGATGCAGTGGGGACGTCAGTAAGTAGGGGTGCAAATCGCCCTCCCCAGTGTTTGGATGTATGCTGCCTGGTGCACATGCAGGATGCGACGCTTGCGATCGCGCTCAAGCTCCATACGCAGGAACACCCGCACGGGACCCAGGTCCTTCATTTTGTACGCAGACTGTAGTAAGTTCTTCACTGACTGGACTGCTGCGGGGCTGGGCGAGGCAATGAGCAGATCATCAACGTAGACAAGGACGGCAACAAATGGCTCTGAGGGAGTACTCAAGAAGAGTGTGGAATCGACCGTGCTACGATGGTAACCTCCACGCTCAAGGATGGAGGAGATCTCCATGTTCCAACAACGCGGTGACTACTTGAGCCCGTAGAGTGCCTTACGCAGTCGCCAGACCTTGTTTGTGCCATCGGTGAACTTCGATGGCTGGACAATGTTGATTTCCTCGTCAAGCTTCCCATGTAGGAAATCATTGTTGACATCCATCTGCTCCCAGTCATGCTGGGTGACGAGACTCAGCAGTGCTCGAGCAGTGATGTACCTCCCGACCGGTGCAAAGGTCTCATCAAAGTCAATTCCAGGGATCTGGGAGAAACCCTTAACAGTGAGATGAGCCTTGTACCGTTCGACACTCCCATTGGGCTTCAGCTTACGCCGAAGTACCCATCGGGCAGAGAGTGCCTTGTGGCCTGTAGGGAGGTCCACGAGCTCAAATACCCCATGCTCCTTGAGGGCCCTGAGCTCCTCCTACATGGCCTTCTCCTAGAGGTCAGCATCAGCTGTCGCGCGAGCCTGGCGGACAGTGGTCGGCTCAGGAGGGAGAGTGGGGAGGCCCGAGGCCGCGAAGCATGCGGCAACATACCTGGCAACGGAGGACTCAAGAGCACTATGGAACTCATGGGCGACGATAGTATAGCTGACTGCAGAGTTGGGATGCACAACGCTCACAGACAGGCCAAGAGCATCAAGACCGGTGGGTCGCATAGAGGGGCTAGCTGTGGAGGACGAGGCGCTGGAACGCGTGATCCGCTGAGTGGACTGAGAGACAAGCTCAGTAGGCGTCCTAGAGGAGCGTGAGCGCCCACGGGAGGACTGGGAGGGCTGAGCTGGGTGAGAAGAGGGGAGAGCATGCAGTCTCCCACCACAAGTGTAAGGCTCAGGCCCAGAAATCATTGTCCGAGGTGCTTCACCGTCAATGGCGTCATCAACCGGCAAAGACTCTGACTTAGGAGTCAAGGCGGGAGTGGAATGGACAGGGGACTGTGTGTGAGGGGATGTCGAGTGGAAGGACCGGGGACCACCGGCGGGCAGCTGGGATGACACGGAATCAGCAGACTCGTAAGGGGAGGACGAGGACTCCTCCGAGGAGGAGTCCTTGTTCTCACTGTCCGCGGTGGGAACATCAAGGACTGTCGTGTGAGAGGGAGAGGAGGACGCTCAGAAATTGGAGGCTAGAATAGACACATCCCCCCCCCAAGCCGACGTAGCGAGGAGAGAGAGGAAGGAGGAGGGACATGTGACAGGTCACGAGGAAAAACATCCTCGAAGAATAGGGCATCACGGGATTCAACGATGCGAGAGCGATTAGAGTCCCAGAAGCGCCATGCTTTTGACATGGGCGAGACACCAAGGAAAGTTTAAAGATGAGAGCGAGGGCTTAGTTTTCCGTCGCGGACATCTTCGGGTAGCCACACGGCTGGGACACAACCCCAAACATGAGCGAGGCGGAGGTTAGCACGACGGTCGTACCAACGCTCAAAAGGGGTGACGTAATGAGGGAGTGGACCGTGAGGAACTCGGTTCTATACCTAGGTCATGTAGGACATGGCCTCAAAAGTAAAGACATGGGAGAGAGAGGACTCACTGAGAAGAGCGCGTACACCGTCAGCAATGGGTGCGGTTCTAGCGTTCACATACGCCGTTTTGCTGGGGTGTGCATGGAGCCAAAGGTTCCATACACACCCCACAAGACGTCAAGAAACGGGCAGCAGGACCCATGAATTCCCCACCACGGTCACAACAAAAGACTTTCAGATGACGACCACATGCCAGTTCGACCTGAGGCAACCAGGACTCGAGCGTGGGGCAGACATCACTTTTTTGCCGAAGGGCAAAGACCCAGCGCATTCGAGAGAAGTCATCGGTGAGACACAGCACATAGTGGCCAACCTCCCCAAGGGCGTCATGGGCGGGGGGTCCCATGACATCTGCATGCAAGAGGTCAAGAGGGTGAGACGTGCGAGACTCAGAGGTGGAAAAAGGGGAACGATACATTTTGCCCTGGGCACAGTCAAGATAGTCAGTGGGACAAGGAGTAGAAAATGTGTCGGCGTCAAGGCCATGAGCAGGCTTGTCCCGGAGCAAGCTGTCAACTGGAGCAGTGTGAATGTCACAGAGACGGCGATGAAGCAACTCTGCATGTGCCAGAGTGAGAGAGCGTGCCACGTGAACAAGTGCAGTCGTGCCTAGGTAGGGTGCAAACGATGGCACACGGTACAAGCAATCAGAGCGAGTGCCACGCAGCAGGACATGGCCGGTGGTGCGATGCAACACAGATGCAATGACGCAACTGGAGGAGAAATCCATGCCTTGATTGTCAAGAGTCGTAACAGACAGCAGACTGAGCTCAAGAGTGGGCACGTATAAAACATCGAGCAGGAAGAGCCCCCCCCCCAGGGCCAACAAAGCGGACAACACCAATGCCCTGGACAGGTAAGAGCTGACCACTGCCATTGCGGACAAAGCGAACAGAGCGAACAGGACCCAGAGAAACAAACAAGGAATGACAAGAGGTCATGTGGTGGGTGGCTTCTAAATCAAGGATCCAGAAGCCACCCGTCACGCGGACAGACGCAGGGTCACGACTCACAATAGCGATGGCAGAGCGAGGAAGAAGGCGCTGACCGCATGCAGCAAGACAACAAGGTAGACTGTGAGACTAACACTGCTCAATCCACGGGACATCGACTGGGTAACAACCCTGAACATGACCAGGTGACGGACCACGGAGAGAGGAATCACCATCACACGCAAGCGCCCCCACAGACGAATGCACACTCTCACCTCCCTGATCACAGAGGTGTTGCTTGTGGACGGCGTGAGAGAGTGCTGAGTCCAGCTGGCGGGCGTCATCTGATGGCCCACTGATGACAACGCCAAAGGAGGGGCGCTAAGAAGGAGAGGTGGACAACACCCACAGTGGAAGAGAGTAGACCCCGGACGGGCGCCCGAAGTAGACTGGACCGCCAGGCCCAGGAGGCCACCTCCAAGGAGTGGGTGGAGTCGGTAGAGTCAGGGAAATACTGTAGGCAGTAGCTGTTGAGGAGGAGGACGAAGTGGGTCCGGTGGTCACAGTGGAGGTGGAGAAGCGAGCAGAACCTCCACCTGATCCTGTGGAGCGGGCCCAATGTGCGTGCATGGCTGAGGCTAGGCGGGCATCATCAGGAGGCACGGGGTACTTAGGTGCCGCATGACTAGTGGCACCGCAGTTCCAGCACGTGACAGTGTTGGAGGAGGGAGATGAAGATGCAACACCATCAGAGCCACGACCCTTGCCACCCCTGCCGCGACCACCATTCCCTGAGGCATCCCCACGGCCCTTGCCCTTGCCACCTCCTCCAGCCCGTCCACCCCTTGTGAAGCAAGAGACGTGGCTATCGTGGTGGAAGTGACGGACGATGATGCAAGAGCAGAGGAGGAGGAAGAAGGGATGGCGGTTGTAGGTGATGCAACGGCAGCGCTGTGAATGCGCTTGTTCTACAGCGAGCTCCACCAGTCTGTTAGACGCTGGGAGGTGAACTCTAACAAGGTACCAATGCCGGGAGGTGCGTCTGCTGGGACGTGGATGGCAGCCATACGCTCAATCTCAGTTGCCTTCACCTCCTTGAATATGTCACTAAGTTCGGGGATGAGGCCGTTGACGATAGAAAGAACAGTAGGAAGCTGTCCAGGGGCGGCCTTACCAAGGTCGCGCAGAAGTCGTAGACTGCGAGCCCAGTATGCGTCAACAGTCTCGTCAGCACGCATGAAGAGCTCGTTGAACTGGACAGTGAGTATGCTTTGAGCAGCATGGCCAATCACTGTCGTGCGTTGCTTGATCAGTGCGTAGGCACCAACCGGATCGGCAGGGGTGCGACGCGCTGTGTCCACGTTGTAGGACCCGATTTCGTCTGTGACATCATCGGGCCTGCCACGAATGAGGGCACGGATAGCGCGGGCAGACTCAGACTCAACAGGCACAAAGGGCGGGTCAGCAGAGGGGTTGGTCTCATGGTAGTATTCCCAGAGCTGGTCCCCCTGCACCCAGGCACTGAACCGAACCTCCCAGGAATGAAAGGTAAGGTTAGAGGTGAAGTGGGGTGGGTTAGAGTCGAAGTCAGGCTTGCGCTACACTAATGGGATAAGTGCTTTAGTTGCGGCTGTGCCGGCGGCAGCGGCGACTGCAAGATGATCAGAGGAGGATGAGCTAGCGGCGGTGGATGCGGAAGCGGGTGAGGTGGAGAATGCTATAGCAATGCTAGCAGACAGTGTGCCGCGCAAGATGGGTTGGAGGCGGTTAAGGACCAAATCAGCAATATGATCCGCGAAGGTTTCTTGGTCAGCCTGCTCAGCACGCAGCTTTTCCTCGGAAACACGCTGAGCAGTGAGCGCAGCCTGGAGAGCAGTACACTCACGCTGCAACTCAGCCTGCAGGGCTGCGTATTGATCATCGTCAACTGGCATGTTGCCAGTGACACAACTCTGCCGAAAGGAGAAAGTTTTGGCAGAGTTTCCCCAGCCCAAGTGGGCGTGGGAAATGTGCGATAGGTGTGTTGGTAGTTCGCTGCAAGGCAACAATCTGGTCGCACAAACACACCAACGCAGAGATGGCAGGAGGAGAAGAAGAGACCAAGCTCACCAAGCACAGCGGCGCAGTGAGAACAACAGTGGAAGAGTTGCTGCCACAGAGGAGGCTACAACTGGAACAACAGCTGATGCGGAGACGATGAGACAGGCCACTCCAGTCAACGCTACACCTGACAAGGTGGGGATGGCTGCAGCAGTCACGGTCAACAGTCGAATGTGCCGAGTCACTGAAGATGATGAGGAGGACAAAGATGATGCCTGCAACGTGGAGGTGTTGAAGGAGTCAACAGCGCTGAAGAGCGTTGTTTTTGCTGTCGCTGTCACCGAGGCAACTGCGTCTACTGCAGCAGCAATCTGGGTCACTACGTTGACAACAACAGCTGCGAGGGGTCCCTGATCAATAGCAGCTACGGTGTAGGTCTCAACAGCTCTGCCAGCAGCCGTGTTGGATGGTGCACATGTGGCACGTGCAGTGGCTGCAAAAGTAGACGCAACAGCAGCACTGGACACAAGTGCAGTATGCAGTGCAGTCAGAGTGTCAAGACATGATGAAGACGGTGACTCTGTGGCTGATGTGGCTGGAGAAGCGACACGTTGAGGAGTAGATGCCGCTGATGCTGCGGCCGTGGAGACCGGCACAGCACCACGAGGTGTAGATCGCAGATGTCGGTGGCGTGTCCTATGGGCAATGGATGGGCTTACCGGTGAGTGAAGAGTCCTTTGATAACGAGGTGGTGCCGTTGCTGGTTTGTTCTGCGCTGTCGGGGAGTCGTCGGGGGCGGAGTGACTGTAGGCTGCGTGGTCCCGAGCGTCTGCCCTCCTGTAGAATTTGGCAGGGTCGAACTCCTCGTCGGGGTGGTAACCTGGGCTGCTGCAACGCACTCTCCACCACACCTCCCTCTCTGCCCGCTCCTCGTAGTACGCGAGCTCTTCGTCGATGCGGGTGTGCTCACTTGAGGCTGTGGGAGATGGCTCGGCATCAGGAGGAGACGCCAGTGCGCTGAGCACTTGGCTGCCCGGAGGGCAGCCTAAGGTGCTAAGGGGTTCACTGGGATGGGCCTCGGCTTCTGTGGTGACGTGGCCGCAGTAGGTGTGTCGGCCGTAACTTGGACGACGAAGTGGATGGGGACTAACACAGCAGATGGGACGGCGGTGGTGATGTGGCCGCCCCACGCACAAGGGTTACGCACCACATTAGACACGGGTACGGATTGTGTTGTTGCGAGGAGTGCACGGGCGGCCGGTGGAAGACAGGTCCGGTGGTAGGTGCCACCAAGTGGTGACACCTATGCGTGTGTAGGGGCCGAAACTTGGCAGGGCGCGTGGATGCGGCAACGGAGGTGTGCTGATCCACGCACAAGAGCAGTACCCCCGCGAGCAACGGAAGTTAGGCCTTCAGCTGCGGAGAATGTGCTGGTGCAGCTGCCGTAGGACTGAAACAACTGGTCCAAGGAGTGCACGAGCGGCCGGTGGAAGACAGGTGTGGCGACCGGTGCCACCACATGACGGCACCGGTGTGCGTGCTGGAGCCAAAACTCAGCGAGGTACGGCAGCGAAGGTGCAGAGGCAGAAGCTCGGCAGGGTGCGAGGAGTTGGCAGTGAGAATGTGCTGGTCCTTTGTACGAGAAGGTGCAGAGGCCGAAGCTCGGCGAGGTGCGAGGAGCTGGCAGCGAGAATGTGCCGGTCCTTGCAGGAGAAGCTGCAGAGGCCGAAGCTCGGCGGGGCGCGAGGAGTTGGCAGTAAGAATGTGCCGGTCCTTTGCACGAGATGAATGCAACACACACAAGTGGGTGCAATGATTGCGTATACTGGGCGCAGTGGCTGTGGCTGTCACAATCTCAAGTGTGTTTCTTGCGCGAGATCACCCGTCACACTAGCATGGCCTGACGAGGTCTCAGGACTGTTGCGAGGAGGAGAGGTTCCTCCTTGCTCTGATACCAGTAGGCAGGAGGAGCTGCTGAGCTAGCACACAAGTAAGCAAGCGAGTGTGTGACGAGGCAATACCATGAATCGGGACAAGCTCACTTGAACACACAGAAGTTAAGCGGAAGCCAAGTACGTGGAGTCACAAGTAAGCGAGGTGGTAAATGCCAGTTGACGGGGCCACCGACGCGAGGCACTCGACGTGGGGCCCGGACGCCATCCAGAGATCAAACCTGTCCCTGGAGCGATCGAGCTCCAAGCAATTTCTCACACGTCGGTACAACCTGACGTGTGGTCCCGAGGGATCAGCAACCTGGTTCACCACTCTAGGAGCATGAAAGTGTGTGAAGCTTCAACCAAACCACACGCATGCAATCCTACAAAATGTATTCTCCATTTTGGCTCACAAATTCATCACTAAACTAAGGCTTGTGACGAGGTTGGTGCTGTGGCCACCGACTGATAGCTTGATGGTGGAACCACCACTGTGTGCCTCATGACGTGTCACAGTTTTGCACCAGAAGGGCTCAGTCCAGCTTAGTCACCTGCAAGGATGATGTGGGTGTGTGAGCAAAGACAAGAGGACACTTGCGTGTGTCACAACTACAACCAACAGAGCGTGACCACTGTTGCCGATCCACAGGGACCTGCCGATGACACAGACTGCCGGTGACGTCACCCACGTGAGAGTGCATCAGCAGCAGCCGCGAGCAGCAGCATGTGACATCTGTATCAGCCGGCAGCCGCTAGCAGCTGCTGGTATTGGCACCAGCTGCGGCTGCAGCAGGCACAGCCGCTGCAGGCGGCAGCTGGTAGCAGCAGCAGCAACCCGCGGCAGCAGCAGCGCGCAGTAGCAACATCTCGCAGCAGGAGCAGCGCGTAGTAGCGCTGCGCGGCGGCAACGGCGGCGACGATGGCGGGCAGCAGTAGCATGCAGCAGTAGCAGTATTGAGCACCAGCAACAGCAACAGCATACAGCAGCAGCAACATCAGCAGCACCACAGCAGAGTAGTAATGCGACAGCAGTGCGCGGCGGCAACAGCGCGCAGCAGCCACTATACGCAGTGGCTACAACAGTAGCGCACAGCTGCACTGCAGCAGAGCAGAAGCACGCAGCTGCAGCCACAGCTGCGCAAGCAGCCGCGCGGCTGCTACCGCTGGTGCCAGCACAACAGTAGTAGTAGCAGCCGAGCGGAAGTTGCTGCAGAGCTTCCGCGCAACTTCTGCGCGACTGTTGCGGAGCAGCCGCCCCCTTACGCAGAAAGGGAACAACCAAAAAAAAGAGGAATGGGGGAAATGAGGGGAGCTGACGTCAGCTTTTTTCTTGCTGAAGTCATCAGTTCATGCTGATGTCAGCAACCACCTGCTGACATTAGCACTTTTACTTAGTCAAATTTTGATCGGAGAGTCAAAAGTTGCCAACGTTTCAACTCGTCGAGAAACGCTAAAATTTCCGCAATCCAATCAAGTTGAGCCCTTGACCCTTGATGAGCGGTGACATGGCTCCGTCCGGTGATAAGAGAAAGAGGATACTAGATCCCTCTTCTTTCTCCTCAGGAGTCATGACTGTTGGAATGATGCTCCTCACCATGGCAGGAGTGACTCCAAAAAGGAACACCAAAAAGGCAAGTCTTAGTGGCTTAGTGGTTAATGGTGTCCACCTCTAGAGGCAGGGGCCCGGGTTCAAGTCCCACAAGATGAAATTATGCCCTGTCTCAAGGGAGGTGGAAAATAGATGCCAGGAAGCTAGCTCAACCTCTAGAGTTCCTCTTTAAGTTTCTAGAAGGCCAGGTGAGGGTCCAGGAAGGTGGCACACCTTCTAGAAGGGGTGACTTGTCCTACAAGGCATCTAGAAGTGTCTTGGTCTTCTGGACACCTTCCCTCCTACTAGAAGCAAGCTGAGGAATCTAAGAAGGGGCAGGAGCTTCTAGAGGAGGGAAGGGATGCCTTCCTAGGTGGGAAAAGGACAGCCTACCAAGGAGCACTCTAGAAGCCATAGAATCTGCTAGGAAGCTCCAAATCTGGCATGCTTTGGTGTTCTGGAAAGCTTAGATCAGTGGCTATAAAATGCCACTGCTTGTGAGCCTTGATCAAGTGTTCATTCCCAGTCAATTGAGGCCAAAACTATTGCCTCACTCTCTGACCAGATTTTNCAGCTCTTCATCTTCAAACGGCTCGTCACCCTCCGAGCCAACGAAGGCGACAACATCATGGAGATCATGCAGCAGATTGAGTCCCTCGCAGCGGAGTGCGTGGCCACGGGTTGGGAGGTCGACTCTCAGTTGCAAGCTATGATCCTCCTTCTGGCCTTGCCAGACAGTTGGAGTCCCATGATCACAGTCCTTGGTGGCTGGCCTTCCGACGAGCTGAAGTACCCGAAGGTTGCTGAGTACGTGCGCAATGAGTGGATGCGACGTGGCGGTCAAGAGAGTGCAGCGGCATCAACTTCAGCTTACACAGTTCATCCTCAAAGTGGAGGCCGAGGCGACAGGTGGAAGGGTGCCAAACAGGGCACCAAGAAGGGTGACAAGAAGGGTGAGTGCTTCAACTGCGGCAAGGAGGGCCACTACGCGCGCAACTGTCCTAAGAAGAAACCAGATCGGTCGCAGCGGGGCGGGAAGAAAGATGAGCACGCCCTTATGGCGTACAACTCCACCAACTTGAAGGATCCGGGAGTTGCCGTCATCAACTCCGGATCAGGCCGCCACACGCAATGCAACAGGGCGACATTTGTCACCTACGGCGCCTCGGAGAGACGCATGATGGTGGCCAATGGAAAAACAGAGGTGGCCGCCAGTGAGGGTAACGTCTGCATTGAGTCAATTGTGGACGGCAAACCTGTCACGAGCACAATCTACGATGTGCTGCATATGCCCAACTTTGGGGCAAACCTGCTCTCCGTCAGCCACCTTCCCGACAAGGGACTTGAGGTGCTCTTCACAAAGAAGGAGGCCATCATCCGCAAAGAGGGCAAAGGTGAGGTGATTGCGCGTGCCAAGAGGGAGGACGACTTGTACCTGCTACGCGCAAAGATCCTCAGCATCCGGGTGGGGTCCAACGCCGCCAATCTTACAACGAAGGATGGAGGAGACCTGGACCTATGGCACCGCCGACTCTGCCACATTTCTCCATCGACCGTGAAGGAGATGGCTAAGAGGGAAGTGGTGCGGGGTCTCCAAATCAGCGGCCTTGATGGAACCAAGGAGACCGTGTGTGAGCCATGTATCATTGGCAAATCAACTCGACAGCCGTTTTTCATCGATGACCACAGCCGGAAACTCTACCTCTACCCAATGAAGCGGAAGAGTGAGGTCCTTGCGTGTATGCAAGAGTTTGTGGCTGATGTGGAGCGGCAAACAGAGTTGAAGGTGAAGGCGTTCCGGAGTGACAACGGTGGTGAATATGCGGGGTGCCTTGGGTGGATGAAGAGCAAGGGGATTGAGTGGCAGAAAACAACTCCACACTCCCCACAACATAATGGCGTCGCAGAGAGAGCGAATCGCATAATCCTTAACATGGTGCGATCCATGTTGAGCGACGCCGGCCTTACACAACGGTATTGGGCGGAGGCGGCAAGGACAGCAGCGTACATCATGAATCTCATGCCGACCAAGCCGCTGAAGGACAAGGAGAGCAATGCGTGGAAGACGCCACAAGAAGTGTGGAGCGGGAGGAAGCCGGCGGTGGGTCACCTTCGCACGTTTGGTTGTGTTGTACATGCAATGGTGCAGGCACGTGAGGGACGGAGCAAGCTGGATCCGCATACCCGTCGGTGTATTTTCCTTGGATATGAGAGCGGAAGCAAGGCGTATCGGCTCTTTGACCCAAGGAGGCAGCAGATTGTGGGGAGTCGCGACGTCACGTTCGACGAGAAAAGTCGTTGGACAGACAAGGAGGCAGGTCTCTCCAAGAGGGAGGAGTGGATGCCACTCCTTGAGGGGGAGACGCTGGAGGACGTGAATGAGGGTGACGTCCTCGCAGCAGCACCAGCCGGAGAGGATCGTCCGAGGGATGGGCGACCGGCA
>SZWC01007752.1:46884-90345 GCA_023375785.1 Penium margaritaceum | reverse complement strand
AATGATGCTCCTCACCATGGCAGGAGTGACTCCAAAAAGGAACACCAAAAAGACAAGCCTTAGTGGCTTAGTGGTTAATGGTGTCCACCTCTAGAGGCAGGGGCCCGGGTTCAAGTCCCACAAGATGAAATTCTGCCCTGCCTCAAGGGAGGTGGAAAATAGATGCCAGGAAGCTAGCTCAACCTCTAGAGTTCCTCTTTAAGTTTCTAGAAGGCCAGGTGAGGGTCCAGGAAGGTGGCACACCTTCTAGAAGGGGTGACTTGTCCTACAAGGCATCTAGAGGTGTCTTGGTCTTCTGGACACCTTCCCTCCTACTAGAAGCAAGCTGAGGAATCTAGGAAGGGGCAGAAGCTTCTAGAGGAGGGAAGGGATGCCTTCCTAGGTGGGAAAAGGACAGCCTACCAAGGAGCACTCTAGAAGCCATAGAATCTGCTAGGAAGCTCCAAATCTGGCATGCTTTGGTGTTCTGGAAAGCTTAGATCAGTGGCTATAAAATGCCACTGCTTGTGAGCCTTGATCAAGTGTTCATTCCCAGTAAATTGAGGCCAAAACTATTGCCTAACTCTCTGACCAGATTTTGCCATCCTTGGTACCAGTTGCCTCCACAGTTTCAGTCTCTCCAAAAACAGTTGGTGGTGTGAACCAGCCACTGCTAGGGACCCTCCAGGGTGCACACTCACCCTCAGGCCAACAATGAGCGCATGCTCGAAGGCTATTGAGGACCTGTGGAGACAGCAAGACGAGAAGCGTCGCATACAACGGGAGCAAACGGACGCCATCCGTACACTTTGTGAGCTTCTTCGGGTTTAGTGCACGGCCCCACGGCAGACCTCTGAGAGAGCTGCCGGTGTCCCACCCTCTACACAGCAGTCAGCTCCATCACCGGAAATAGGAGCTGGATACGACCCGCCACTTCTTGATCCTTGGGATGAGGATCCAGATACACCTGGCATGGAGGGCGACGACCGTGAGCGTGAGATTTGTGTACTTCGAGAGCGTCTGTGCCAGCTCCAGACGAGCTCTCGACCCCCACACACTTTGCGGTTTCCCAATATTCCATCGTAGCCTGACCTCCACCCGAACGACTTCCCTCTTCCTGGTGTCTTCCCCATCCCTCGTCCTTCATAGCGTGTGGTTGCTCTCCCTACTGAGCGGCAACCCAAGGACTTTGAACACCGTCCCCATGTTATGTCAGCGAGGACGGCTTTGACTGCTGGGAGATCCTTTTCCAGGTTTGGGCCACTTCAGAGGGATTCTGGCCCTATTACCACAGTCCGTATCAGACTACGGACCAAGCACAGGTACTGACAGCGTCTAGGGTGATGCACGGACTTCTTTATGCCATGCTGCGCAAGACCGTCGTTGACTTCCGCTCGTTCCTTGGCGAGGCCGGCACAGGCACCGGCGCTGATCCACGCGCGGGGCTGGGACTTGGCATTATCCCTGCTTGCTGCAGAGACGCACGCCAACCGCACCGGAAACATTCGTGCCTTTCATTCCCTTTGGCAAGGGCCTGCTGAGCCTATAGTCAACTACTGGCGATGCGCCATGCGCATCTACACGCACCTTGGGACCTCCGGAGGTACACAGTTGTGGGCGCTCCGTACAATCATGCTCAGAGTTTGCCTTGAGCACACGAACATCTTCATGGGATACAGCGATGCTGTGCGTGAGCCTTTTTTGGCCTCACTATAGCTTCTTCCCTTGGCAGACAAGCTCTTTCTCTAGGTGACTTCCGCTCGTGAGGCAGCCGTGGCTCATCAGGAGACTTCCCTTGTTGCAGCAGTCGTCACATCACCACTGACGTCCCTCTTGTAGTCTCCTCCATTCTCTGCCACTTCCTCCTCTTCCCATTCTACCTCGATTACACCGACTTAGACATAGGGTGTCGTGGCCGCAACACAGGGGAAGAAGGGTCGACGGAGGCACGGCTCGGGCCAGCAGCAATCACAGCAGTAGCTGTCATCGGGTAGTAGCAGTGGACGCTTTGTTCACTACTACAATTGTGGAGGTGCTCATTGCTACACCAAGTGCCAGCAGCCGCTCGACTGGGCACGGATTACTCGCGGGCTCCAGGCTGCACACGCATTACAGTCTACGTCGAGCAACACATCCTCCGTGCGCACAACGACCACGACCACAACAGTTCGTGCTTCACCCAGCGGCGACCCGGACCCACTCGACCGTACCATTGCCGAGCTCCGACACCTTCTCGCGCTTCGCTTTCAGGGAGGTGCAAGTGTATTTTCACAGCCGGGTGGTTCACAGACTATCTGTCTGTCTGTTCTTGTGGCTCTGGATGACTCATGTGGCGGGGCACAGTCGGCATGTGATGACAATGGGCCTGACTGTACCGATTGGATTCATGAGTCTCACATTTGTGCTCTTTGTCGTTCCTCCCCACCTGCTGCCCAACATCCGTCTGAAGCCGAGTGTTCCTTTGCCTGTTGTACAGTGAAGTCCTCTAGTCATGATTCTGGTGGCACTTGGATCATCGATTCCGGTGCCACTCATCGCATGACCTTTCGTCGTAGTGACTTCGTTGTTCTCGGCCATGTTGGGTCTGTTCGTTCCGTTTGCACAGGCTCTGGTCAGTCCTTGCCAGTCCAGGGTGTTTGGGTCATGTGTTTTGATGGTCCATCTAGTCCCTTGTATCTTTCCAAGGTGCTGTTTGTGCCTGACCTTGAGCTCAGTTTGCTTTCTTTCCGTGCCTGCACACTGATGGGACTCTCTGTTGAGCACACTGTAGACTCTGCGACTGTGACTTCCATTGACACTCATACCGTTCTTCTTCGTGCCTTTATTGTGGATGACCTGTATCGTGTCTCTTTGACTTCTGCTCCTTGCTCTCCCTCCCCTTCAGCTCGTGTTTTTGCCACTGGCGTTCTGTCTCTTGAGCACCAACGATTGCTTCATCATCGTCTGTGTCATGTAGGCTCTGACACTCTGTCAAAACTCATTCGGACACAGTTCGCCTTGTTTTGACGCATCTTCTTTCGAGAAGCCGCCCAAGACCGCCTGTCTCTTCTATGCTCAAGGTAAGATGCATCGTTGCACCTTCCCTGACTCCCATTCTCCCACACTTTGCCCTCTCAAGTTAGTCCATTCGGACCTCCTTGGTCCTCTTCTTGTCGATTCTCTGTCTGATCGGGGTCGATACGTCCTGATCCTAACTGACGACTTCACCTGGATGCGATGGGTCTACAACCTACACCAGAAGAGTGATGTCGCTCTCTCAGTTTGCCTCTGGCTAGTTATGGCTGAGCATCAATCCCGCCACACACTGCATACCTTCCGCTCGTATTGCCGCAGCGAGTTTCTTGGCGAGATGGACAGCTTTTTTGCCAAGCACGGGGTTTTTCACCAGGTCTCCGCTCCTACTACTCCTCAACAGAATGACACAACGGTGTTTCTGAGCACTGGAACCGCACCATGGAGGATGCGGTTTAAGCTATGCGGTCTGAGTGCGGTATTGCGGAGTCCTTCACTTTTGAAGGATTTGCCTACATGACTTGGGTCGGGAACCGCCTCCCGCACGGTCCCCTTCCGGACCACGTCACACCGTATGAGCTCTGGTTCGGCCACCGTGCTGACCTACGCATTGCTCACGTCGGGGGATCCTTGGCTTATGTGTGCTACACCAAGGACCAGTAGGGGTCCAAGGTCTCACCGCGGGGTCACTTGTGTGCCTTTGTAGGCATCTCCCCCCAATCGAAGGCCTGATGTTTTTGGGACCCTGCTCATCGTTGCATTCTTGAGTCCTGCGACGCGCTCTTCTTTGAGTCCCTCACCTACCGCGATCTAACATCGATTACGTCACTGTAAGTCACGCACGTTCCTATGTGTGAGGTTTCCTGATGGATGGGGGAGTCTGCGCCTGCGAGCACCTCTTGCCAGGAAGATGTGGCCGTTCGAGCTCTCTCCACTTTGTTGTATCCGGCTCTTGATGACCCAGCGATCATCAGTGTCGGCCCAGAGACTTCTCTAGCACCGCCGGAATCTACCCCTGTTCCTTCGTACCCCACAGGTACCCATGATCCTGTACCTATGCGTACTCTTGTGATCGTACCTGTGTCCACCGGTACTCCTTCCTCTGTGCGTGGCCCTGCCTCACCTGCTCCTTCTGATCGAGTCTCGTGTCTCTCACACACACATCTCCTCGAATGGCATCACTACCTCCCTTGCCTCAGTTCTTCCTAGCTGTAATCGTGCCTGCTCCTGAGCATGAGGTGTGCCCCTCGAGCCAAGGTTAATCCCGTGATCTTGGCGGTCGCCTTCGACCACTAGACTCCAGAGCTCAGCGAGTGTCTGGTCCTGCACCCAGGCGCTCCACTCGCATCATCGCGAGTGGTGATCTTGGCAGAAAGGCTCTTGGCCTGAGTGTCCGCACTGAGCACACAAAGGTACATCCAACGTGCCCCGTAGGGCACGATCTTGTCACTCAAGAGTTTCACATCGCTTGTGATGCAGCAGCCAATCTTGTGGTCGTCATACCTGGCACTGAGGCGTACGCTCTTGCCGCGCAGAGCTCTCCCTCTATGGCGCCTGAACCGGGCACATTGAGGGAAGCTCTCTCATCACAGAATGCTGATGCTTTGCATGCTCTCTGCGCGGATGAGCTTCGTGCCATCCAAGAGCACGGAGTTTACGAGCTAGTCGACCTTCCACATAGGAGGAAGGCTATTCAGGTCAAGTGGGTCTTTCGCAAGAAAGTGGAGCCGGATGGCTCACTGGAACGCCACAAGTCTCGTTTGGTCGTCAAGGGGTACTCTTAGATTGACAGCATCAATTACACTGAAACCTTTGCCCATGTCGTCCGCATGACCTCAGCTCGAGCTCTATTCTGTTTAGTGGCTCAGCATGATTGGGACCCGCACCAGATGGATGTGAACAATGCGTTCCTCCATGGCTCTCTGGATGAGGAGATTTTCGTGGCTCAGCCACCTAGCTTTGAGGACGGTGACAAGGTCTTACGCTTGCACAAGTCCTTGTACGGCCTCAAGCAGTCTCCTTGTTGTTGGAATGAGGAGATCACTGGCACTCTGACTCCTGCGGGATATGTACAAAGCGAGGCAAATCCCTCTCTCTTCATCCAACGGACGCCTGAGCGTTTCACCGCTATCCTTGTCTATGTCGAAAACCTTCTGATTGCATCTCCTTCACTGAAGGCCGTGGAGGAGGCCAAGGCTGTCCTCCAGACTGCCTATAGGATGAAGGACCTTGGTCCTGCAGCGGTGTTTCTTGGCATGGAGATCGTGCGAGACAGTAGATGTCCTACTCTACTATTGCATTAGTCACGATAGACACGTGTTGTGGAGGAGCACTTTAGCGACCTCATTTGTGCAGTGCCCACGGCTTCCACACCTCTCACGCTTGATGGACAGGATGCCCTGAAGGTGGACGATCCCACACAAATGGGGGAGACAATGGATGTGACCTTGTACCTCCGTCTCATCGGATCTCTGATATACCTGGCCACTACCACACGTCCTGACATCGCCTTTGCCTAAAACCTCCTTGCCCAATTTTTACAGGCTCCACATGCTAGAGCCCTTCACGTGGCTATGCGAGTGGTGCGGTACGTGGTCTCCATACTGTACCTTGGACTCTGCGTTCGCCGACAGTGCTTGGTTGTCCTTGATGGCTACAATGACAGCGACTGGGCCTGGAGCCCAAATGGGCGCAGTTGCACCGGTTACGTGTTCCTGCTTGGTGGCACCGCTGTATCCTGGCGGAGCGGGAAGCAGGACTCCATTGCACGGAGCTCATCGGAGGTAGAGTATGTTGCTCTGGGTGCACAGGTTGCTTAGGCGGTATGGCTGTAGCGCCTGTTCCTTGAGCTGGGTTAGGCAGTACCTGTCATTGTGCTTCGTTACGACAACCAGAGTGCTCTTGCCATTGCTGAGAACTTTGGTGTTTTTCATGCTCTCACAAAGCACATGGCGGTTGAGCATCACTTTGTGCGTGATCTGGTGGAGTGACACGTGATCTCCGTCATTTGGGTTGGCACTGACATGGAGCGTGCTGACTTCTTGAAGAAGGCACTAGCACGCCGAAAGTTCCTGGAGGCCATTCGTTCTGTAGGGTTTCGCCCCTTGCCTAAGAATGGTTGAGTGTGTGGTGTGTGTGTGTGTCCATGTCACATCTGTTGTTACACTCATTGTTGTACTCGTCTCAGTGCTACACGTGTATGGACATGCGTACCATCAGGTCATGGGGGAGTGTTTTGATTTGTGACGTTTTTGTCGACCTTCACAGTTTACAGTGACCACTCGGCCGTGTCCATGCTCATGCAGATCCCTGATGCGGACCCTGGTGGTACCGGTGCGTTATCTGGTGGCGGACTACCAGCATGGAGCTGACCAACGACCATTCTAGAGCTCTGGACGCTACCCGGGACCTCCTATAGTTTTTTTGTAGCACGCAAGAGTTTATCGGTGGACTGGCCGTGGGCCCGATTTGCATCTTTTTGCATTGTGTGTCCACTGTTTTGTGCTGGGTGCATGAATGTGACCCGCCGTAGCATCCGGCTTGTGATTCTACATGTCTAGGTTCAGACGGTGTAGAGTTTTGACATGTCTGCGCAGAGGTACGGCAAAAATAGTGGTTTTGAGCCCGTTTTAGGACAGATCTTGCACTGCCAAGTGTGACACCCGCCGTGCACCTCTGCAGGTACTTATGCCATGGACTTGTCATTTGTCATCCCTCTGTGCAAATGCTATTGAAGCAATCTGACACTTTGCCTTGTGTCTCCTAGCTAGTCCCTTGCCATTGTGTGCACGACTTGTGACTGACATCACCGTCTGACCAAACACTGACGCCTAGTCGGCGGCTATGTCGCTAGGAAGCTTCCACGCATCTTCTCAGGAAGTACCTCAAACTCTTGAATTCGCACCATTCTTCCGGTTTAGTTAATCCTAAACAAACTCGAGGTTCATTTTTGACGCATCAACACGACATCGTCACATGCGAGGCACGATCGGCGATATTGCGCCGAATTCTTTTGCACGTAGCTCGCTCTCACCCTCACTATACCTCTCGTCCTCATTGGCTCTCGAAAGCAAGGAGGGTGAGCCAGGGTGAGAGCACAAGGCCAGAGGCCACGACCCTCAAGGCCTCACTGCCTCCTAGCTGCCGATTGAGGGACAGGCTCAATTGGCGGCCAGCAAGTAGCTGGCCGATTGCAGGCCGGTCTCTTGGCCGGCCGCCGACCGTCCATTCAGCTAATAGCCAACTAGCCAGCTGCCAGCCCTTTGTTGGCCCCTGGCCAGTTGGCACGCCCTCGCATCAGTGAGGAGGGAGGGCCAAACTGGTCCTCCTGCCACATTCCTCCCCACTTATTATGAATCGTCCTACTTCATGAACAACAATTAGGAGGGTCAATAATGAGCCATCAACATTGTGGGGAAAAAATCATTATTTCAATCACCAACTAAACATGAACACGTTCACAACACTTAAACCTTTGCTGTAGCTCTTTGATCAGCACAACTAGTGGCCTCCCTTCTTTGCACAATAGACTTCGCATGACAGCCATATTGGACGTCCCAAACCTCCTATGATAGCAGCCCATGAATACCGCACAACGCAAATGTTGGTCGCTATTCCCCTATTCATGTGTTGTCCCTGTTACGCGTCGATCTGTGCAAGCCACCATCTTGCTATAGCACTCTTTGACCACCCATGTGGGCAAGCGAGATTCAGACTTCCATGAGTGATGTTCAAGTCCACAACCGGCCTAATGAACGAGGTATTCTCTAAAAACCCACGATTGGAGGATAGGCCTTTGGTGCTAGAATAGGCAAACAACCTTGTTTTAGATGTCGACAGCAAAGCTTTTCATTGGTGGTTCATAAATTCATTCTGCCGTGTATGGAGCCAGTACGCTCACATGAAACATGTCATGTATCTTGATACTTAGCGGAATCAGCAGTGGATAAACCACTAGCTCAGAACGTGCAACGAAGGGAAACAGCCCAATCCACTTAAGTGGAAGTTTTCACACCTCTCGCGACTTCGTTCGAAGGTTCTTAGTGCTAAGAAGTACCTTCTCATCGATAGAAAAGGAGACCATATGGCGACTTTTGTCGGAATATGCCTTTCTTCGTTGCTGAGCATCTTGAAGGTTGCCCTTCACCACCTTTATCAACACGTCTATGTGCTTGGAAAAGGCTCAAGCTAAAGGAACCAGTCCTCCTATACTCTCACTCTTCACCAAAAAATGGGACAATACTGGATGCCGACTACTGCTCAACATGAACGGTGTGAATTGAGTGGACTTGTTGACCAAGTTGTTCATCGCAAACTCTTCCTGTGCTAGGAATTCTTCTTAGTCATTTATGATAGGGTCTACGTACAAGCGAAGCATGTGTTGTAAAGTGCTATTCAAGCACTCTGTCTATCCATCAGTTTGAGGGTGAAACGCCATACAAATTTGCAACTCTCTAACAAACGTCTTGTACATCTTTTGCAAAAACTTGATATCGAATCTTCTATCTTGATCAGAGATAATGTCCAATCGCAAGACGTGGCACTTCACAACACAATCGAAGGAGAGAAAAGCAATATCCTTTGCGTTCACATCTATGGTTGTTGGAATGAGATGTTTGATCTTCATGAGACGATCCAAAGCCACTAGTATTACCTTGTTGTCACCGGCCTTGTCCCAAAGACAAGTAATTAAGTGCATGCTAATGCAATCCTACAGATTCCTAGGGATGAGAAGCTGTTGGAGGAGTCTCATGGACTTTTTGTTACTTGCATTGTTCCTAAGACATGGGTCGCATGTTATCCAAGACTCATGGATATCGACACTCCAGATGGGACACCAATAGTGGTCTAATAGAACATTTTTGGTCTTGTAAGGTTCCAGATGGCCTGCCAACGGCGGGTCATGGAACCAAGACATAATATTTTTTCAAATTTCTCCCGATTCTGACAAAACAACTTGTTCACCGTGCCAATAGATTCATGTAACCTGCACTAATCTGCTCTTGTCTAGCTTTTGAGAGTCTTGAGATAAAGCATCCATGAAGTATCCCATCCAGATAATGTTTATAAAACTATTGTAGTGGTTTATCTCTCAAAATGGTTTATCCAAAGGTGTTAGGGGATCTTGTGTTTGCATTGCAGCTCTCTCAATAGCCATCAAATACCCACCAAACTCGGTGATTGCGTTGTTTTCCAAAGGCTGTCAGCTTAATGGATCGGCCACGTTGATGTGTTGTGCCCAATATTCCCACGTGAACGAGGATCTCAAACGCAATTGTCGGATTGAGAGTTTTGGTTGCATTTGGAAAAAAACCAGTGGATTGTGGTAGGTCGCGGCCGTCACAACCCCCTTCGCGCCATCGAGGTAGCAACACCGCATCTTGAAAGTGTGTACCACAACAAGAAGCTCTTGATCCCCATTCGTGTATCACATCTCCACGCGTATGAGCTTCTGGATCTCATACGCAACTTGGTGACCATTATGCATGATGACTGCTCCAAGTCCTACGAACAATACTCCATAGTGCACTTCCCACGGTTGCGATGGATGTGGAAGAGGCAGGCACTGTGGATAGAAACTATTTGACTTTGAAGACGTTCTCATTTTTCAGATTTCTATTCCCAATGCAATTCCTTTCACATGAGCTTAGTTAACCGAGCTCCTAAACGCAAATACCCTTGCATAAACCGAGGGAATGTGGATACCTCCCCTATCTAACGCTTTCTCGGTGAAGCCAATCTACCATGGCTTTGGGCTTTAGAGGGCAGGCACAGATGCTGTCCTTACCAACTATGTGCCCAAGGAATTTGAGCTCGCGTTGTACAAAATTGAACTTATTCACTCTTACATGGATTTTTTCTTGCGCAAGGATCGCGAGGACTTCATAGACTTTTTAATGTGCGCTTCTATTGTAGTAGGAGGGCCGGTTCGGCCCTCCCTCCTCGCTAAAGTGATGGGTGGTTGCGCACCACCCCTCGCATCAGCGAGGGCTGGCCAGTGCCCAGCACTTCGCTGGCCGCCAGCCAGCTTTTTGCCAGCCGGCTGGACCGCCAACGGCCGGCCAAGTGACTGGCCGGCCACCAGCCGGCCAACCACCAGCCGCCAATCGCCGCCTCAGCCCGATCGGCGGCTGAGGGGCCGCGAGGGCCTCGAGGGCGAGACCTCGTGGCCTTGCCCTCACTCGCTTGCAAGCAAGCGAGCGAGGACGAGGGAGGGGGACGAGTGACGAGAGGCGAGAGAGATGCGAGAGTCCTCGCGCAAAATCGCCAGCGTGCCTCGCACGCGACGATTTCGCGTTGGAACGTCAAAAACGTAGATCAAAGTTCGTTTGTGACAAACTTTGACAATGAAATAACAGAATAACTTGTGCAAATGCACGAGTTCGAGGTAAAAATTCCCGGTTTGGATCCCAAAACCAGGGGTAAGGCTAAAAACAGAAATGGACCTCCAGAGACTCAAAATATTCAAGTCTTCCTGTTCTGGGTCATTGATGACGATTGCCCCTCAGTCCTGTAAAGGGGGAAAACCCCTGACACGGACTGAGAAGGCCATTCTGTGAACTCCGACGATGACTTCAGAGTAGGAGTTGGAGACTCGATCCGTAACAGTGGTTCTCAGAGCCAGACGACCCTCGTGACTAAGGGTTCAACGGAAATAGTGGCTACGCCATACATAAAATACCGTCGGCAGCTACAAGCAGCAACAGAAATGCCTGAAAGGACTACGGCATCTATACTTCACAGATTAAAGTGCCTGAAAGTACGTTAGAGACCTTGAAAAAAGGCTCTATGTGGGGGATCCTCTCTCTTCTAGCCTCTCCTCACTCCAGGGGACAAGGAGGATTTTTGAGGGACAGGGTGGGGAGTCCCCACCTCCAAAAACCAGCGAATCCTCCCCATGTACAAGAATACTTCCTCCGTCCCTCATCCAAAAAACTGGGGAAACTTCCTTTCCAAAGATCAGGGACTCTCACGACCTAAGAGCACCTTAAAAAAGAGGGCGTCACCTTGAAGGGTTTTGACCGTGCTCCAACACCGTCTGCTGAAGGGAGACGCCGTCCAAGAACACGAGAGGCGTCAAAGAGCGTGAAGAGAAGGCCAAGAAATACAAGAAGAAAACAGGAAGACAAGGAGGTAGAAGAAAGAGTGAAATAATTGCTAGCAATTTTTAGAAATCCTCCTTACACTCCTTGCTGTTGTTTTGTGAGAAACACTCACATCCCTTGTCATTTGCCGTGAGTCACAGCTTAGGAAGAAAAGTTTTCAAAATCCAGGCCCTTGTGCCGATGTGGCGGCCTAAGCAAATGTAAATAAAATTTATTCTTGCCTCACTGATTGTGAAAGCAAGGAGATTTAGGGAGGGGATCCCTCCTTGAATTTTTAGGGTGATCCCCACAACAACTTTCACGTGCTAGTTGCATGGGCGACGGGATGGCAAGTGCCGGACCGTCAAAGACCAACAAAGGCAAGGTGGTGACGGCCTCACCACGCGCCCTTGGGAGCCGTTGCCGTGAGCGCGGTTGCTGAACCAAAGGCAACCGTGTTACCAAAGGCAACCGGCACCAACCTCGGTGACACCGAGAAGATTGCGGAAGCCAAAAACGTGCTCGACGAGTACGTCGACGTGCACGTGGGCGACCTCCACGTGACGGACGACGCACTCAATGAGGACCACCCGGGCGTGCACCCCGACCAAGAGCACAACGCCGACGATGGCGAAGGCGATGAGGATCACGATCATCGCATTCGTTGTGCGGCAAACTTGAGTCGATTTCTCGAGAAGGGCAATGCGCTCACTACATCACCCAAAGCTGCCGACAACAATGAGGCTGTCGAGAGCAGGAAAGGCGCCAAAAGTAGCCACGCAAAAGTTCCTGCAAGAATGAGTCGGACGACATCGCTGGAATGGGAATTCATGATGATCGCCGCAGCCTTGCGGAGTTTGCTGTTGAGGCGACGGGCCGACTCAAAATTACCACCGATGGTGGATGTATCGTACTACTAGGAGGAGTGGGGGCGGACCTCCCTTCCTACGATGTGGCCGCAATGGGGTAATGCAGCGTCCACTCGAGCTTCGTCGCAAACGACAACCTCCTCCAAAAGGTGGGACTCCTTGGAGGCGTGTACTCAAACCGTACCCTCCTGTAGTGGGTAAAGTTTCACGGACAACACGAGGTCGTGAAGGCTATCGCTGATACTCCGACGACATCAGAGCTCAAGCTCGCGTTCACCAACCTGTTGGCCCAAGTTGGGTAGAGCATCACGGACCTCGACCGTGATCACCAGCTGCAGCGCCTGGCCGCCCATGAGGCAAGCCGCCAATGCAACGACCTTGACAAGGCTTTGCAGAGCATGACCTAGGTGCGTATGTAGTAGCAAGCGCAGCGCGCTGCAGTTGTAAATGCCACTACTGCTGGCTGCGAAGACTTGCCTACCTCGACGACTTTTGGATGTTGTAGGGGCTGGAGGGATAGCTGAGGAGCGGGGCGTGGTCAAGGGCAAGCAGCCTACAAACCCCCCAGCGAAGAAGATTGTTGGGAACAAGCCCCCCAACCACAAGCATGGCTGCGACAATGACAAGCTGCAGGTGGCGTGCGAGCGGCGTAACACAGCCTTTTGTGAGCGACAGTGCCACAACTACATGTAGCCCAAATACTTTAGGGCTCAGTGCCCTGAGGCTGCTGGTGGTGGACAAGAGGCCGCGGCGTTAGCCGCAACAACAATAACTCATTGGGAGGGTGCAACAGGAGGCCGCGAGCAGGGCCGTGGACAAGGTTGCGATCGCGGCAATGGGGCCGGCCGTGGTAACGGACAAGGCCGTGGGGCAGGTTTTCACCACCCCTTAGTGACGCTAGTGGGGACCACTCAGGGGTAAAACTGGATCACGAGTGTGGGTTCGTGTTTTCAGACGATGATGTTAAACAATTTGAGTTTTTGACAAGTTCAAATTTCTCTGTTGTTTTCTCCCCTCTCATTGAACCTCATTCCGCACTTACTCATCAACATTGCACACTAAATCTTGCATCACTGGATAAGGTGCATGACCGAACCCACTTAGTGGTGGCGATACTGACCACTCTCCAAGAATTATGTAACACAGTGATAGAAGCAAGCACCCTCAAAGCGATGAGTTCAATCACGTTCGCGATAGGTTTAGTCGACGATTTTGACCAAGTGAAATCTAAAGACTAAAAGGTGCTAGCCAAGTTCACATGTGCCCAGAAGATGTGGACTCGAGTAGGTGATTCATGGGAGCTGCGGTGTCCGCCGTCTAGATTTCGTGTTTATCACAAACTTGGCTTGTCATAATCGAGCCTGTTCACTCGGAAGAGTGGAGGCAACATGACGATGCAGTTCAAAGGACACCTAGCTCGTGCTCCCGTGAACGTACTTGCTCACACTAGAAGAGATGACTCCTTTGTTAGCCTTGGCTTTACCTGACAGGTTGGCCTAAAGAACGAGCCATCGAATGGCACAGTTATCATCGGTGACAATCGTACGGTACCCGTGATGGGTACTTGTAAAGCAAAAAATTGTATTTAAGGGTACACACAGAGTGTCACGTTGAAGGTACTTAATCTTCTTTACCCGTTTGATGTGGTGCTAGGCAATCTCTGGCTCCGTGAAAATAAAGCTAAAATGTGCTTTGAATCAAAGCGTTTGGTCCTTCGAAAAGGACAGCATCTTTTTATGTTGATTCCGAGTACAAAATTGTCACCAAACCGACTCAAAGTCCATGCTAGCTTGTCTACGATGCAGGTCAAGAGACGTATTCGACAAGGTTGGTGATTCTTCTTGACTCAGCTGAGGACGGCATGAAGGAAGGCATGCCACAAGAGATCAAATCTCTATTGACGAAGTTCTCGGATGTATTCCAAGATCCACCGGCTGGGTTTCCATCAGAAAGACACATGGGCCACACAATTCCGCTGCAATTGGAGGCGACCCCTCCGTTCAGATCCATGTATCACCTTAGTCCAACAGAAAGGCGAGAGGCCAAATGCCAAATCAAAGAGTACCTTGCAAAAGGATGGATTGAGCCAAGTAGCTTGCCTTATAGTGCACCGATCCATTTTGTGAAAAAAAAGGGACAGTGGTTTACGCGTGTGCGTGGATTACCGGGCGTTGAACAAGTTGACGGTGAAAAATGGATTTCCTTTGCCATGGATTGAGAACCTTTTTTACCAACTCCAAGGGGCAAAAGTATTCTCATCCTTGGACTGGTCTCAAGGGTACCATCAAATCCGCGCCATGGAAGATGATGTGTCCAAAACTGCGTTTCAAACGCACATGGAAAACTATCACTTCCGGGTGTTATGCTTCGGGCTAACGACCATCAAGCAACCTTCCAAGGAGAAATGAATCAAACGTTTGACAAGAAACTTGATCAGTTTGTCTTGGTTTACTTGGACAATATCATGGTTTTCTCCAAATGCATGGAAGAGCACATGAACATCTGCGCGAAGTTCTCACAATCCTTCGGAAACAAAACTTTCATGCAAAATTGAGCAAGTGAAAGTTTGCACAAGATGAGCTTGAATACCTTGGACACATTTTTAGCGAGGACCATATCCGTGTCGACCCACGGAAGGACCAAGTCGTGGTGGATTGGCCATACCTAGAAAATGTTGGGCATATTCGTTCTTTCCTCGGTCTTGCAAACTACTTTCAACGGTTTATGCAAGGGTATTTGACCCTCGTAGCACTGGTAACCAATCTCACGTGAAAAGACATGCACTTCGAATGGACATCTCATTGCGAGAATGCTTTTCTTAAAGTCAAATAGCTTCTATCCAAAATATCCGTCCTAGCTCTTATGGATTCATTGCAACCATGGTAGTAGGACTCGGAGCCGTCCTCATGCAGAACGGTCACTCGGTTGTGTATGAGAGCCGGAAGCTCATCCCTGCAGATACACGGTATACAACTGGGGATCAAGAACTCCTTACGGTAGTACACGCTTTCAAAATGTGGCCTTGCCATCTCGAGGGTGCTGAAGGGGGTGTGACGGTCGTGACCGACCATAACCCATTGGTGTTTTTCCAAACACAACCAAACCTGTCAAGACGACATGCGTGTTCGAGCAAATTCCTGAGCTGATTCTCGTTCATATGGGAATATAGGCCAGAACGCATCAATGTGGCCGATCTACTAAGCCAACAGCCTATGGAAATTGAATCAACCATCAAGGTCGGTGGGTGTTTTATGGCAATTGCAAGAGTAATAGTACAAACACACATCCCCGTGCATCACTACGGCAACCACCACGAGAGATTATCCATTACAATGGTTTTGTAAATGGGATCCGGATGAGATACATGTGGATTCTTGGTTGATCAAGACTCTCAAAATCCGGACAAATACGGATTGGTGGAGGCCACAGGAATCTTCTGACACGGAGAACAAGTTATTGTCCCAGACTCAGGAGACCTTCAAGGGAAGATCCCAATTCCACGACGCACCAGTTGCAGGTCATGTGGGACCTCAAAAGACCATACAAGCACTCTCAGGCCACTATTGGTGGCCAGGATAGAGAGTTGATGTCCGTGAGTATTGCATGACATGCGACCCATGTCTTCGGAATAAGGCTAGTAACAAGAAGCCTGCTAGACTTCTCCAATAGCTTCCCATTCCTGGAATTCCATGGGAGTGTATCAGCATGGAGTTCATTACTGGTCTTCCTGACACGTCCCGTGGCCACAATGCAATACTGGTGGTTGTGGATCTTCTGACAAAGATGACACAATTCATTTCTACAACCACTGATGTGAACATAGAGGAGACCGTTTCTCTCTTCTTTGAGGGTATCGTAAAGTACCACGGCTTGCCATTGCGCATTATCTCCGATTGAGATAAAAAAGATGGCAAAAGATGCATGAGTACTTTGCCAGCGAGTTGCAAATGTCGACAGCATTTCACCCTCAAAGTGACGGACAAACAGAGCGCATGAACAACACTCTGGAACAAATGTTGCGCATGTACGAAGACCTTGCCATGAATGACTGAGACAATTCCTAGTATGGGTAGAGTTTGTGGTGAATAACTCAGTGAACAATATTACACAGTTCACACCGTTTGTGTTGAATAGTGGTCAACATCTAGTGGTGCCCTCTTCATTGGTGAAGAGTGGGAGTATAGGAGGACAAGGGTCACCTCTAAGCTGTTTCTGAGTGCATTGACTCCTTGTTATAGGAGGCGAAGGGTCACCTCTAAGCTGCTCGGCAACGACAAAAGGCATATGCCGACAAACATCACCAGAAGGTCTCGTTTGATATCGGTGACAAAGTGTCTCTTAGCACTAACGATCTTCTGTTGAAGTCGCCAAGGGCGCGAAAGCTTCTACCAGAGTGGATTGGGTCGTTTCCCATCTTTGCACACATTGGGCCAGTGGCATACCGATTCCTACTTCCGCCGAGTACGAAGATACATGCCGTGTTTCATCTGAGCCTGTTGACTCCATACACGTCATAGGAAACCGTTTAGCCACCACCGACAGTCCTTGCTGCCGATGGCCGATACGAGGTTCTTCGCCTACTCCAGCACGGATAGCGTACTCTCCGATCGCGAGTTGTTAGGGAGTACCTCGTACATTGGGCCGGGTGTGGACCTGAACATAACTCATGGGAGACCGAATCTCGGTTGCCCACAGGGGTGGTCAATGAGTATTGAAGCAAGCTCGCAGCTCGCACGGATGGATGCATGTCAGGGGGCACCACCTAAACACAGAAAAAGTGACCAACATTCCCATAGGGCGGCATTCATGGACTGCAACCATAGGAGGTTAGGGACGTCCAACATAGTTGTCGCGTGGATGCTCTAGCCTCAAGGGGGGAGGTTGTTGTCCGTGCTGACCGACAAGCTGCAGCTTAGTGTTGAAACAGTATGCACCTTGTCCACGGCCTATCTGGCTAGCTACACATACAGACAAGGCATGCACTGCTCTATGGAGTATGTCCCCTTGGTCTGCTCTGAGATGGGCCAGGAATGCACTGCCCATAATGGGTATGTCCCCTGTGGCTCATCATAGGAACCATACCTTTTTTGGCTTGGTTGAATAGGCGCCGGAGTCTCAAACAAAAGGTCGCGGGTTCAAACCTCGCGACGGCCGTAATTTTCTTTGTGGCCAAAAGTGGGACAGGAAGCTTCTAGGAAGCTTACTAGAGCCTGCCCTGAGGATGACACTTGGCGGTCTAAGGACGCGCCAAGTAGGAATGTAGGTTGAGGTTGGCTCCCGTGGAGCCACTACAAGCAGAAGCTTTAGTAAAGCTCTGCAAGTATAAAAGCCTATACCTTGCATGCATCCATTTACAGTTCTTGCCTTTGAGACTCCTCACAGAGTGTCCAACCAAAGGTAGACACTAAAGACCAACATGTGGACTTTGTGAGGTTGCAACCCAAACGAACCTAAAGTGTGGATCCCTCGTTCGAGGGTGATATGTTATCTTGGTTGCAATACCAAGAGCGGTTGGCTGCCTCCCATGTCGGGACCCGTTTTCTAGACCGTTGCCATCCGGCATATTGACAAAGGGTTATGGGCCCACACTTCTGGTTCTAAGGCACGCGTCCAAGACCGACTAGCGCGTGGTCTTGCAGGGCGCACAGGTACAACAGGGACACGACCGTCGGACAACTCCATCTGCTCCATCGGCTCCATCCGCTTCTTCAGGTAGGGTGCGCGCACGTGGCGGACTAGGGGACGAGGAACAGCTCTGTCTATGTTGGACACGATCCTCGAGCCCCAACGGGATTAAGCTCTACCCGTTCTAGAAGGTGGTACGACCCCGAGTCCGTTCTCTCACGACGGCACCATCGCCTTAGGCGATCATTGGCGGGAGGGGTATGCAACAGAATCAACTGCACCTTTTGACAGCGGACGCAGTCAGCAGCCTCATCAGCCTCATTAGCCTCAACGAAGCAGAGTAGCAGGAGAAGAAGGAGCTCACCAACATGATGGCTAGGGGGCTGCCCATGAAGGGTGCAGTGATCCTTTGGCCCGAGGCATTTGCCCTTGACTCGGGCACCAACCACCACTCCTCAAAAGAGAAGGGTGGATTTGTCTCCATGGCTGAATCTGTCATGCGCATCAAGTGTGCAAACGGCGGCGTCGTCCAAGCCACGGGCGAAGGGGACAAGGTGATTACGTTCAATGTGAATGGTGCGGAGAAGGCAGTCAACCTTCAAAAGGTGGTGTACATGCCCTCCTTCGCAGCCAACTTGCTGTCCGTCTCACAAATCACCGACAACATCATGACAGTGGTGTTCACCAACAAGGAAGCGGTGGCCCTAAAAAACGAGGACATCCAGATTTTGTACACCAAAGACGATCTCATGCTTCAAGTTCCAAGAGTTGACGGCCTTTATGTGCTTCAAACCACAGTCACCAAGGCGTCGGATGAGGGACTCGCATGTGCCACCAAGGCAGTGGCACCGGGGCCAAAGGATGCACCACCTGTGACCGCCGTGGCCGCCACATCAACCAAGGACACTACCGGTGAGCTGTCGCACCGACGATTTGGCCATGTGGCCAACAGCACACTGCAGAAGATGAAAGAGCAAGAGGTAGTCTGTGGAATGGAAGGGTGCACCATGAAGCATGGCGGAGGGTGTGCATTGTGTGAACCATGCCTCCAAGCGAGGGCAAAGAAGAAGCCGTTTGGGAGAGGAGGTCAACGAACAGAGCATGTCTTAGAGCTCATACACAGTGACGTGTGTGGACCCTTCTGCACACCGTCTAACGGAGGAAGCAAGTACTTCTTGACCTTCATTGACAACCACAGCCGCAAGTTGTGGATCTACTTCCTCAAAATAAAGGGAGAGGTCAAGGAGAAGCTCCTCGAGTTCGTCGCTATGGTGGAGCGGCAAACGTCCAAGAAGGTGAAGGCGCTCCGAAGTGACAACGGGGGTGAGTACGAGGCTTGCAAGCCTTGGCTCAAGCATCATGGCATCCGCCACGAGAAAACCATCCCTTACAACCCCCAAAGCAACGGCGTTGCCGAGAGGATGAACCAGACCCTACTCGGTATGGTGCAAAGCATGCTCTTCGACGCCAAGCTCCCACCTTGCTTTTGGACTGAAGCAGCAACAACTGCTTGCTACCTCTTGAATCTCACACCAGTGACCGTCTTGCAGAAGCGTGGAAAGGAGTAGGTGAAGCAGCTGAAAACCCCGCAGGAAGCATGGTCGGGAAAGAAACCCAATGCATCTCATCTCAAGGTGTTCGGGTCAACTGCATGGGTGAAGATCCAGTCGAGAGAAGGTGGAGGCAAGCTCGACGCACGCTCGAAGAAGTGCATCATGGTTGGGTATGACACGTCACACAAAGCCTATCGGCCTTGGGACCAGGCAGCAGGCAAGCTCGTGAGGAGCCGCGACGTCGTGTTCGACGAACGCACCCTTGGAAAGGAAGAACTGCTGGACCAACCGTCACTCCCAAAGCGGGAGAGTGGATAGTGTTGCTTGAGTCCGGAGACCAAGCACCCGACAACTGGCACGCATTGCCAGCAGGTGGTGGGAATGGGAGAGCAGCTATGGAGGATGACGCAGCATCTGACATGGATGTGGATACCGAGGCGTCCGAGGCTTCCGAGTCTGACTTGGAGTCTGACGACTCTTCTGATGACGACGACGACGACAAACCACCACCTGTGGAAGCACCAGCACCAACGAAAGAAGCCGCACCACTACCCCGACACAGTTTGCGACCAAAGAGAGCACCATTGCAGCATGAGGATGATTGGACCGGCCTCAGATGGTCGTGCATGGCTCAGGGAGAGCCATCCACAGTGGCAGAGGCGATGAATGGCCCAGATGCGGCCAAGTGGAAGGAGGCAGTGGATAGCGAGCTCGCGTCCATTGCCGAGAACGGCACGTGGGTGCTGGTGGATAGACCCGACAAGGCCCATGTGGTGGGATCCAAGTGGGTCCTCCGAGTGAAGAAGAAGCAAGACGGCAATATCGACAAATTCAAGGCAAGGGTAGTGGCTAAGGGGTTCTCTCAATGCCCGGGCTCCGAGTACGATGAGACGTTCGCGCCCGTCGTGACCTTTGCCTCCATCCGCTCTCTCCTTGGCATTGCAGCCGCAAAGAACTTGGAGATACACCATTGGAAGCTTGACAAGGAAGTGCTGATGGAGGTGCCCGAAGGAGTCGAAGCTCCCAAGGGCAAGGTGTGCAAGTTGGTGAAAGCACTCTACGGGCTGAAACAGGCCCCAAGGATGTGGTACAAAGAGACGGACGGTTTCATGACCAGCCTCTCCTTCGCGCATTGCCAGAATGACCCGAGCATGTACGTGCACGATGATGGGAGAGGGCTGATGCTGGTTGCGCTGTACGTGGATGATTTGATCATCTGCTCATCTTCGGTCGAACTGCTGGATGAGCTGAAGTCTGACCTCAGCAAAAGATTCAAGATGAAGGACATGGGTCTTCTCGAGTACTACCTCGGGATTGCCATCCACCACAATCGAGTAGCAGGCACCATCGAACTCAACCAAACCAAATGCATTGGTGAGGTACTGAAGCGCTACCACATGGAAGACTGCAAACCTGTCAGCACCCCAATGATGACCGACACAAAGCTGAAGGCCTCCATGTCGCCAAGCAACGAAGTAGAACAAAGGGAGATGCAAGACATCCCCTACCAGTCCGCCGTGGGAACCATCATGTACGCTATGGTAGGGACTCGTCCGGACATCTGCTATGCTTTGGGACAAGTGAGCAGATTCGTGGCCAACCCTGGGCCACAATACTGGCAGGCAGTCAAGCGCATCTTGCGCTACCTGCAAAAGACACGTCACACGAGCCTCGTCCTTGGAGGCCAAGAAGGAACGGACTCCCTTCTTCTAAAGTGCTACACCGATGCTGACTGGGGAGGAAATCTTGACGACAGGAAATCCACCTTTGGATATGTGTCCATCTTGAATGGCGCTGCCATCTCATGGGCCAGCAGGAAGCAGGATTGTGTTTCCGTGTCCACGGCTGAGGCAGAGTACGTTGCTCTATCTGAGGTGGGCAAGGAGACTCAATAGCTCCGCAGCCTGCTTGGCAAAATGACAGTGCCACAAAAGGATGCCATGGTCGTACACGTGGACAACATGAGCGCCATCTTGATGGCTGAAGACAAGATCATCTCCCGGCGAATGAAGCACATCGACATACGTTACCACTACTCATGTGACCTGGTCATGAAGAACGTGGTGGACTTGCAGCACTGAGGAACAAAGAGCATGCTTGCTGACTGCATGACCAAGCTGCTGGAGAGCGACTTGCACTATGCAGGCATTCGTGGATTCGGCATGAGGAGTGCGGTAGAGGAAGGGTGAGCCCCAAGGCATTGATGGAGCCGAGCAAGGGACAGATGGACAGAGGTGCAAGGGGGAGATTTGCTGAAATAGTATGCACCTTGTCCACTGCCTAGCTGGCTAGCTACACATACAGACAAGGCATGCACTGCTCTATGGAGTATGTCCCCTTGGTCTGCTCTGAGATGGGCCAGGAATGCACTGCCCATAATGGGTATGTCCCCTGTGGCTCATCATAGGAACCATGCCTTTTTTGGCTTGGTTGAATAGGCGCCGAAGTCTCAAACAAAAGGTCGCGGGTTCAAACCCCGCGACGGCCGCAATTTTCTTTGTGGCCAAAACTGGGACAGGAAGCTTCTAGGAAGCTTACTAGAGCCTGCCTTGAGGATGACACTTGGCGGTCTAAGGACGCGCCAAGGAGGACTGTAGGTTGAGGTTGGCTCCAATGGAGCCACTACAAGAAGAAGCTTTAGCAAAGCTCAGCAAGTATAAAAGCCTATACCTTGCATGCATCCATTTACAGTTCTTGCCTTTGAGACTCCTCACAGAGTGTCCAACCAAAGGTAGACACTAAAGACCAACATGCGGACTTCGTGAGGTTGCAAACCAACGAACCTAAAGTGTGGATCCCTCATTCGAGGGTGATTTTTTATCTTGGTTGCAATACCAAGAGCGGTTGGCGGCCTCCCATGTCGGGACCCGTTTTCTAGATCGTTGCTATCCGGCACATTGACAAAGTTCGTCCTCAACAAATTTGGGTTTGTTTTTGACACTTCGGCGCAAAATTGTTGGGTGTGAGGCACGATCGCCAATTTCATGCCAACTTCTCTCACGTGTAGCTCAAATTTTCTCTTGGTCTATCCCTTGTCCTTGCTTGCTCTTGCGAACATGAAGGGTGAGCAAGGATGAAGGCACAAGGCCACATGCCTCAACCCTTTTAGGCCTCGCGGCCTCATGGCCATTGATCGAGCGACGAGCTCCATTGGCGGCTAGCAGTGGCTGGCCGATAGCCGACCAATCACCTGGCCGGCCATCGGCCATCTAGATGGCAGATAGCGAGCTGGCCAGCAGCCAATGAAGAACTGGCCACCAGCCGGTCCTCGCGGTTGAGAGAGGTAGTGTCCAAACACCCCTCTATTTGGCCGGGAGGGAGGGCCGAACTGGCTCTATCGTTTTATTGGACGTGTCTTAGACATCTTTTGTATTTTCTTGAAGGTCAAAACCGTGGAAGTTGGTGGCCTATTCCAATGCCTTGGGATAGCTCTCTGGTTTTGTTTGACATTCCATAGTGTGCATAATCCCCGTCAGTAAACTTTGGTGCCGAGGGGATGACTGGCCTTGGTGGTCTAGCCGCCAGTCCCCCATACATGAATGCATTGTGGACTCATTGTGTTTGAGGGAATGGAGAACTTCCAAAGAAACATCCAGTGTGAGAGGATCTGTTGCACAAAACACAACGGGACAAACGATGCTTCAAAAGGTGGAGAGACCGTGAAGATACACTTGAAACCGTACAAGTGACTGAAAACCTGTCATTTCCAGTTCTGGCTTCCAAACTTCTTCAAGTCTATCTTTCCTCTGCGACCGTGCTCTCCACACACTACAGCTTAATCCCAAGAGAGCACGCACTCTCACATGTGGTATCAGAGCCAGAGCCAAGCGTTGGGCAGAAGCGCTGCAGGAGCTTGCCAAAACTACAATGAGCAAAGGCACGGGCTACGCTGGACAACGTCGAGGCTGATCGAGAGGGAGATTGTTGGACCAGATTTCGAAGCCAACGCACAATCCAACCTCTGGAAGTTTTTTTATATTTCCAGAGTGTCAACACGACCTACCATGCATGTGTGGGAGGCAATGGGTGACTCCCATACACTTCGTAGACGTCGTGTTTTCATCCCGGACTGCCGAATAGCTAACGAAATGTTTTCAATTGCTGCCAAAACACTGCCAAATTTTGTCAAAGAATCTTCAATGGCCAAAAATCATCCAGAGCCACGGAGCAGGCCTTGCAGGAGATTGTAGCAGATGGGAGCCCTCAAGCTGGAGAATGAGTAACTCAATCGGCAGATGGCTGACGTGCGGGACCGGAAAAACACTAGACAGGTTTGGGCGGCCCAGTCAAGGAGTCCACCAAGACCAAAGCCGAAGGCTCCGGAACCATTCAACCCCTCAGTCAAAGGTGCAAGCGTTTGAACATGGTTGTTCACGATGGACAGCTTCTTTGGGGCTTTGGGTCATCCTCCAAAGGATGATGATGTGCGTGTGTCATTCACGGTGACACCGCTACGTGGAGCAGCGTTGGAGTGGTGGAGGTAGCTGAATGTGCTGGCTACTCGAGGTGGAGGTGGGAACGCAATTGTGCAACATATCGTGTTGTGGCAGCCAAGCGCGAGACAAGCTAAAGGTCGTGTGCCGACGACATGGGAGTAGTTTGAGAAAGCCAGCAGAGATTGGTTTGATCTCGTGAACGCCTCCATGGTTGCGCGTAACAAGCTGAAGAAACTCAATCAAATCGGCTTTGTGCAGGTGTACATACACCGTTCCTTGGCATTCTGCTCAGAGATCTTTGACACGAGCGAGTCGGAGTTGGAAGAAAGGTACCATGGCTGCTTGAAGGTAGAAATCCAGCGTACGCTGGCACTACGTGGAATCACAGATTTCCAAGCAATGGTGGCCAGTACTGAGCATGTTGACGCGATTTGCTACCATCGCAGGGGTTTCCATGAGAAGCAAAAATATTCCTTGTGTCAAGGACAGTACCACCATGCTGACCCTATGGAGATCGACATAGTGCAAGGAATCCATTAATTGAGCAAGCCGCATGGTGGGAACTGTTGGATCTGCGGGAAGCTTGGGCACTAAAATAAAAACTGAAAGAAGAAGCAGCAGGGAAACGGCAACCAGCAGTGAGTGGGAAACTGCTGGGAAAGCTTCTTCCACATCTGCAAACACTAACCCTGAAATTCCCTGGAAAACTAGGGAGCTGTCGAGTGTGTTGTTACGGAGTGAAGGAAGTGGGAGCGTTCCAAGAATCCTCCTGAAAGCCGAAATTTAATCGACCAATCCTGCGGATGGCGAGGGGTGCCAGAATCGTGGACAGATTAAAGCATTTTTGGATTGCAGTGTGTCGCACTATTTTTTTAGTGACGAGCTTGCGGAAAGGTTGAGCTTGCATGGCTACCTGGGAAGCCAATGAAGGCCAAGTTGGTTCAAGGGCAACTGGAGTACGGAATGCCTCTGAAACCTTTGAGGGTCCGACAGGGCAAGCTGTCGTGCGAGGTAAACTTTCACACATGTCCGATGGATGCCTACGATGCCATTTTAGGACGTGACTACCTGCACTGGTGGAATCCTGCTTTGAATTGTGTGTGCAGCAAGGTGAAAGTGAAGAAAAGCAGAGAGCACATAGTTTTGCCGTTCTAGGCAAAGGGAAGGACTCCAATGCAAGCAATGTGCCGCAATTGAGTTACGTACAGGTGAAGCGCTTTCAGCGCAAGGGGGACCAAGTGTACCCTGTGTGGGTGCGGCAAAAGGAACCAACAAAAGAGGTGGAAGTGATTGGAGGAGATGCAAAGCACCAAGAGGGAGAGCAACAGAAAGCACCAGCAACAGAGCTTTAAGAATGCATTGAGGGGGTGTTGGACAGCTATGGTGACATGTTTCCTACTGAGAAGCCAAAGAATTTACCACCAAAGGGGGACATCGACCATAAAGTTGAGCTGGTTGCGGGAGCAACTCCAACAATGCGGGCTGCTTATTGCATGAGATCTAATGAGTTGGGTGAGCTGAAGAAGAAATTGGAGGAGCTAACAGAGCAAGGGTTCATCAGATCGTCGGTGTCACCATATGCTGCACCAGTCTTCTTTGTGAAGAAAAAGACAGGGGAGCGACGGATATGCGTGGACTATTGCACACTAAACAATGTTGCAATCAAGTATTTGTACCCAATGCCAAGGGTTGAGGAGCTGTTTGACCAGATGAGGGGAGTGCGATTCTTCAGCAAGATTGACTTGCGCTCGGAGTACCATCAGATCCGGTTTGCAGAGCAGGATGTGGTAAAGACGACGTTTCGGATTCGGTACGGCCATTTCAAGTACCTCGTGATACCGTTTGGATTAACCAACGCACTCGCAACGTTTATGAGCCTCATGGACAAGATCTTCCACCCCTCATCTGGACCAGTTTGTGGTGGTGTTCCTCGAAAACATCATCATCTACTCTTGAACCTTAGAAGAGGATCAGCAATACCTTTGGCAGGTGCTAGACATTCTTTGGAAAGAGAAACTTTTGTGAAGCTCTCCAAGTGTGAGTTCTTGAGGCAGCATGTGGAGTTCCTTGGGTACATTGTGAGCGGCCAGGGTCTCTGCATGGACCCAAAGAAGGTGGAAACAGTGAAGCATTGGCCACACCAAAGTGTGTGTGTGATATCTAGGTTTTTTTGGGGTTTGTAAACTACTACCAGAAGTTCATCTGGGGGTACATTGAGAAGGGTGTGCAACTGACTCAGCTGCTGAGGAAGGATCACTAGTGAGAATGGGGAAAGCTAGAGTAGAAGAGCTTTGAGGAGATCAAGTCAGCAATGTGTGACGCTTTGGTTTTGGTGCATCCAGATTCTTCCAAGGAGTATGTCATGGCTGATGGTGTGCGTTCCCTTCCCTCTGTCTCTTGTCAGTCGCCTCTCTTCGCCTTTGAGGCCATGTTGTATATGAGTATGGTGTGAAACTTGTTGAATATGTTTGCCCCTTGTTCAGTCTTGTACAACGGATCAGGAATGCTCTGCCCCTTGTGGAGGTATGACCCGTGGATTTGTTGTAGGGTGACTCAACTATGCTCTATCTCATGTGAGATATGACCTATGAGT
Source organism: Penium margaritaceum (assembly GCA_023375785.1). Taxonomy (NCBI): domain Eukaryota; kingdom Viridiplantae; phylum Streptophyta; class Zygnematophyceae; order Desmidiales; family Peniaceae; genus Penium; species Penium margaritaceum. The sequence continues at coordinate 64,194 of SZWC01007752.1, read as the reverse complement.
ACACCATGTAGGTAAGTGGTTAACTTGGCCATTTTGTTGATTTGGCCAGGTGAGAGGTCATGAGTTCGATCATGGCTCCATGCACATCTTGGTTGTTTTGGAAGCTTCCAAGAAAGAAAGTCTGTTGCTTCTAGGAAGCAACACGGCTGATCAGTCACCTTGGCACACGGATGCTTATGTGTCAAGCCCACAGCGCAAGTCTCTTGGTGATGTGGCAGGGTCAAGCCACTTCTTAGGAATGTGCTTTTGAGTTCTAGGACTGGACAGACAGCTATGAAAGGACTTGTCTTGCATGCTGATCAATTAACCCTTGCTTGATGCTCTCTTGCGTATTGACGACTTGAGCTCTTCTTGAGATGTAATGCTAAGGCGCTAGTACTCTTGAAGGTGAAGTGTATGCCTGATTAAGTTTGGGGTGCACGACACATACCTGTAAAGGAAGAAGGTGTAAAAACCTTTGTGAGCTTTTTTGGTTTCGCGGCTTCTTTGCCGGAGGTGGTTAGTTCAATAGCTAACACGAAGGAGGCTGGGCTTGAGCCTCAATGCCATCTCAGTGCTAATGGGATCTCCAGTCATGCATAGCTTGTCAAAGCATGAGTATGGCGTAGACAATGAGTTGACAGGCAGTGTGTTGAAAAGCACAACGTGGGATGGAATATATTGGCAAAGGAGACAAGAGCAGAAGATTTTTGTGCCGGCCTATGCACCATTGAAGCACTTGCTACTAGAGGAGGTGCATGATACACACTTCTTGGGTCACTTTGGCTTCGACAAGATGGTAAAAGCCTTGGCACGTCAATACTGGTGGTCGTCAATGACGACCAACTGTGAGAGGTTTGTGAGCAGTTGCCGTATGTGCCAACGCATCAGGGCAAGGAGGACCAGGCCACCTGGGGAGCTGCAACCGTTGCCTGTACCTGAGAGGCCATGGATAGACATCTGGCTTGACTCCATCAGCGGGTTGCTTGTGATGCAGTAGGATAACAACATGGTGTTGGTGGTGGTGGACCAATTTTCCAAGATGGCACATTTCATTGCATGTCCTGAGAGCATCACAAGTGCTGGGACAACTCAAGTCCTCCTCAGTCATGTCATCAAGCAGCATGGGATGTTGTAATTGGTGGTCTCAGATTGCGATCCACGCTTCACTTTACAGATCTAGAGAGATCTCATGGGTAAGCTGGGTATGCGGGTGCAGCTGACCACAGCATACCACCCACAGAGTGATGGACAGACGGAACGCACGAAGCAGACATTAGAGCAGCTGCTACGGAGCATGGCCCCACCCGATGTAGAGTATTGGGAGGAGAATCTTGGAGTGGCAGAGTTTGCCTACAACTCAACTGTACCAGCATCAATAAGGCAGACATCGTTTGAGATGGTTTATGGCCACCAGCCACAAACCCAGCCGCCCTAACTAAAGCAACATCTCTTCCAGATATGTAGCACGTTGTTGATGGGTTTGCCACCACATAGGACATGGTGCGGCAACAGCTGTTGAAGGCATAGGAGCAGCAAAAGAAGCAGGCTGATAAGCATTGCTCGGCAGAGGAGTTCCAAGTGGGTGATCAAGTGATGTTGAATTCTGCTAACATGCACCTAATGGGAGTTCAGAGTCCCAAGTTGAAGCTGGGATGGGTGGGATCATTCCGACTTATGGAAAATCGGTCCGTCGTTTCCTACAAGCTGGGGCTGCTAGCTCATTAAACCATCCATCCGGTGTTCCACATTTCCCTGCTTTCTGCCTATTGCAACCCCAATTCCTTCGTCCAAATCGAGGGACAATGCCACCTCCTACTATCTAGGTTGAAGGAAGTAAGACGTTTGAGGTAGAGAAAATTCTGGCAGACCGCCGGAGGGGACGTTGGCGTGAGTTTCTAGTGAAGTGGAAGGGGTGCCCGGCGCAGCACAATTCTTGGGAGCCAGAGGCCAACTTCTATGTTGGGGGTACCAACGCTGTTCCCCAGGAGTACCTCAGGCGCGCCGGGATGTCATGCCTCTGACAAGGGGGTGAATGTAACGACATACCCATCTTTTTGTGGCATACTTAGGGCCTCGATCGAGCTTCAGGGGCATCTCGGCCATTTTCTGCTTTTTGAAAGTTGGACTCACGGTCAAGGTCAACTTTGCTTGACCGCGAGGATGCGAGGATGCGCGGATGCAAGGAGTGAGCAAGTGAGTGCAAGCTCCACACACCAAGGGTATGTTTTTCTTGTACCTTTGTATGGCATTCCTAACACGCCACGCAAGGATGGCTTTCCTCCTCTTGGCGAGTAGCGTATCAGTTACGCTACCCGCCGAGGGACTATCTCGATCGCTGACCGCCAAAACCGGACGCGATCAACCGCGACAGCGGTACTGCTAAGAAGCATACGTGGTGTGAGCAACAACACGACCAGGCCCACCGCTAAGAAGCATACGCGGTGACATGCGACATACACAGCTGCTCGCTGAGAGAGAGGACAGACCGTGGATCTCGATGATCGACGGCCGAGCATTTCTTGCAGTAGGCATTAGGTGCAAGTAGAGCACCAAGTTCAGGTGCACTAGGTTTAGGAGCAAGTAGTTTGCTACAACAAGCTAGGAAAGTAGAAGGCAAGGGCCAGGACCAGCCGCCCGAACAGTATAAACACCTTGTACTTTGTTCATTGTGATTAACTCGAAAACCTGTGATTTCAGGTTCTGGCCTCCAAACCTCTCCAAGTCTATCTTTCCGCTGCGACTGTGCTTTCCACACACTAAAGCTTAATCCCTTGAGAGCACACACTCTCACACTGGGAAGTGGTCACCGAGAAAATTCTGGACAGCACGTGACAGCATGCCGGCAAATGTTGATGCTGTGAAAGTAGCCATCAAGTGTCTTGGCATACCGATGAGCCGTGGCAACAAGTCCAGAGGTCATCGTGACTCACATACCAAGACTCCTCCATGACCTGCACATGGTAGTCACCACAAGCAAGCAAGGGTCACGAAATGATGGCAATGATAGCGCATAACAAGGGGATCGAGACAGGTCCACACAATAATTGATGATGAAGAGAGGAAATAGCAAGAGCGGGGTATGAGGCAGGTAGAAACAGGAGAATACGTTAGAAGCCCAACATTTTGCACCTTAATCTTGAACTTTCCACTGCACAACGCTTTTGTGAGAAAATCTACATGCTACCTCTTTGTGTCGACTTCCACGATAGAGAAATTACCACGTAAAATATGCTCGCGTATAGAGTGATGCTCAATAGTGATATGCTTTGTGTGTGTATGACATATGCCATCATGCTGTGCTATGCGGCGTGTGCTCTCATTGTTGCAGCAAATGATGATGCAGTGGATGGGCTGGCGCAGCTCATGCATGAGACAGCACAACCAGGTGCTCTCACAGAACCCATCCCCCAATGCAACATACTGAGCCTCACTTAAGCTCTGTGCTACGTAATCCCTCTTTTCACACTTCCACAAGAAAACAATACCTCCGACTAGAAACGCATAGCCGGACCGATTGCATTCATCGCGATCATGGGTCCAATCACAGTCAGTACATAGTTTAACAACAAAAAATGGTGGGGCGCAAAAGAACAGACCCAGGCATGGAGTAGACACGACATACCGCACCACGCATAGAGCAACCTACAAATGGAGCTTACACACATGCCGTGAGAACTGTGACAAGAAGTTCACAGCAAAGCCAACATTTACGCTCGTTGTGGTCCTGAGGAACATCATGGATTTGATGGTTCAGAGGTATGTTATGACATCGACAGGCTCCCCCACACAATCTGATTCTGCTAACGTGAGAAGCCTCTGTCTAGTGGGTGTCCTAGGCATAGATGCAGTGGGGAATGTGGCCAACAGGTCAGCAAAGCGTTCCCCTAGCATACTTATGTAACCAGCCCAATGCAAATGTTATGTGCGACGATGGCGATCGCGCTCAATCTTCATTTCCAATCAGACATGAGCTAGACCAAGATCCTTCATTTTATACATAGCCTAGACAGCTCAAGGATAGGGGGACGTAATCAAGAGGTCATCCACATAAACCAGAAGAAGGGTGCAGAGGGGGCACTCATGAACAGCGTTGGATCCACCGTGCTACGGTGATCCCATCCCGCTCCAAGGCAGCGGAGATCTCGAGGTTCCAACGAGGGAGTTACTTCATGCCATACAAGCGCTTTTGGGGACACCAAACCCTGTTTGAGCCGTCCTCGAACCCTAGAGGCTGGAGGGGACAGATCTCTTCCTTGATAGTAACCCTACAAGAACACATCATTGACGTCCATCTCGTGGCTCTCCCAATCATGCTGTGCCACGTGACTCAACAACATCTTTGTAATGGTGTACTTGCCAACAGGGGCAAAGGTGGCATCAAATTCCACACCAAGCACTTGGGGTACCCCAGTGAACTTTGATTTTGATGATCGATTTTTCCCGTAATTAATTCGATGATATTTTTTTCACTTTGGAATTAGTTTGGTGGCACTTTTGAATTCGATGAATGTCCATTTTTGACGAATTTCAACGACTTGAGAATCATCGAGCCATCGGGACTCTCTTTCCTTTGAATGACCCAATGGGATGATATTGCCTTACAACCAGGCGGGAGCTTCACCTTGTCATAAACCCCATGTGCCTCAATTGTAGTGTGTTCCTCATGCATGGCCTGCTCCCTAAGTGATCCATCTACAATGGATCATGCTTGTTTCCCTGTGTTTGGTTCACAAACACGTATCATGGTGCCACTTACAATGAGTGCTGTGGAAACTTAGGAACATGGCAAAGACTGAGTAGATCCAACTTATGCAATGGCTCGGTGTAACTGAGCATCAATAAGAAGACATCCAAGCATAGTGTTAGGCTGCACTACAGTCGTCACTAGGCAAAGAGCGTTGAGACCTTTGACGAGAGTAGGCTGTGTGGGGTCAACGACACCACCGTGAGGTGGACCGACACACTGCAAGGGCCTAGAGTGACCAGCCAAGGCTGTGCGACTGGCAGGCGGACCATAATGAGGTACAGACTTCAGCGGTCTCAGACGACCGCATAGCGCACAAACAAACGGTGAGAGGATTAGGGACTGTGAGGATGCGACTGGGTTTGATACTGATGGGACCACAACCAGCAACACATGCGACGATGCAGATGCGATAGGAGATGACACATGTGATGATGCAGGTACAACAGGAGATGATGCAGGTGCAACAAGAGATGATGCAGGTAATGATGCAAATGCAACAGGAGACGATGCAAGCAACGACAAAAATGCGACAAGAGATGACACTTGTGATGACACAAATGCAACCGGAGATGATGTGAGCAACGATAGATAGAGATGAAACAAGCAACAACATATATGTGATAGGAGATGATGTAAGCAACGATGCAAACACAACAAGAGACGATACAGAAAACTATGCAAACATGACAGGAGATGATGTAGGCAATGATGTAATGGGATAGGAAGCGTAGCTATAACCAAAGGGCACTCCACATACACCACCTCCTCCTCCACAAGAGAAAGGCTCAAGCCATAAGACACAATGGCCAATGTCATGAGAGAAGGTGCTCTCAAAGAAAAGAGCATCACGAGACTTGACAACCTGACCAAGCTTGAGGTCTCAAAAGCACAAGGCCTTGGACTGAGAGGAAACACCAAGGAAAGGACAGAGACGACCTTGAGGAGACAGCTTGCCATCGCGTTGGACCTCAGGGAGCCAAACGCAGGCGATGCTTCCCCAGAAACGAGCAAGACAAAGGTCAACATGCTGACCAAACCAGTACTCAAACTGCGTCATATGACGAGGCAGCGGATCGTGAAGAACACTGTTCCAAACCCATGTCATGTAGGACATGGCCTCAAAGGCAGTTAGCGGAACAAGGCTATACTCGACAAGAAGGGTCTAAACACCATTAGCAAGAGTGCGGTTCTAACGTTTTGACACTCCATTCTGTTGTGGTATGTATGGAGCAGAGAGCTCTAGATGCACCCCTTGAGAGTGGAGGAAGCAGGCCGTGGGACCCATGAATTCCCCACCACGATGAGAGCGGAGCGCTTACACCTTGTGCTGGCAAGCAGGCTTACCACAGACAACCCAAGACTTGATCATGGACCACACATTGTTTTTTTGGTGAAGGACAACAGTTTTGTGAGAGCGAGGAAAGTCCTCCGTAAGACATAAGACGTACCGACCGACACCCACAAGAAATTCATCAGGGATTGGACCCATGAAGTTTGCATGGACAAGAGCAAGGGAATGCAGTAAGCGAGGGAGCACCATGCACATTTGCTGCTGCAATGGCGGCGGGCAACAGTACAAACAAGGGCACATGTTACAGTTTGTCGCAACGCAAACCATGAAGAACAAAATGGCCAGACGATTGTAATGACACAATGCCAATGCCATGAGATGGAACAAAGTCCATGCCGTAATAATCCAACGCTGTGACAGACAACAAGCTGATATGAAGGGCAGGGACAAAGAGGACATCATGGAAGAAGACGTCACCTAATGGACCTACAAAATTCACAACACTAACGTCGTGAACAGGAAACATATGGCCAGAGCCAGTACGGACAAAGCAGGCATAACTGACAGGCCCCAACACGAAAAATGTGGCATGAGGCGACTCATTTGATGAGTGATTCCAAAATCAATGATCCAAAATCCACTCGACACATGAGACCGAGCGGTCGCATGACACTGTGCAACACTACAAGCAAGCGCAGGAGATGATGTAGCATGATCAGAAGTCACAGCATGGAGACGGGGACAGATGAATGACTGCCAATGCTCAATCCCCTCTAGAGATGGAACAGCCCCACTATCTGACACGCCCCAAAGGGCTCCATCCGACGAACAGTAGTGACCTCCAAACTCGACCATCAAACTCACACCACAGTAGAAAACCAGAAGCCGAGGGTGGAAGAGAGAATGTGTAGGCCTGAACAGATGTGCCTGGACCATGCAACAGTTACGGAAAGGACCAAACTGGCAGCAGAAAGAGAGATGGAGATGCAAGTTGGAGCCACGATGGAGTGTTGTAGGATGAAAAAGGCGGCCCATTGATCGTAGGGTAGTAAAGTGGCAAAAGCCAGCGCTACCCGGGTGGGGTACAACCACTGTCAAAGAGGTTGGCATGAAAGCCAAACCGGGCATTTAAACCGTAAAGGAAATGACGGTGGTCATCTCCCACAACACGGGGTGAGACTCCCATGTGTACGCATCTCGACCAAAGTGGATTTGGGGCAAACAGGAAATGCAGAGTCTTTCAAGACAACGGGACAACCCCCCAAATTCCAGGGTATCGGCCACGTGTAGGAAAGGATGAGAGAAAGGAAAAAGAAAACTAAAGGAAAATTACAAGGAAATCATGGAAAAACTAAGCCAGCAACGAGAAGACGGTAGCATGGGCAAGACCCGGGTTGACCTGGAATTTGAGAGATGTCAAAGGCTCACCTCCTCTCCTCCATCCTTTTGTTTTGTAGGGATGTCCGCTCAACCCTTGCTGATAAAAAGTGGTGGGAACCTTGAGCGACAAGCCGGTTGATCAAAGAGATCATCGCCCGATCCCATCAACAGGGGAGCTCGAGAAGCTGCGGAACATATTCCCTCCGACTGATGAGCTCGGCCGAAGGCGGAGAGCACAACTGTTGTGTCCGTTGTATTTGCTATAGCTGTTGTTGCTACTATGGTGTTGAGACTATTGTTACAAGTTCTACTAGAGGTTTTATTACAAATGCAAGTGTTGTTGTTGCTCCTATAGCTGTTGCTTCTACAGCGATTGTTGTTGTAGCTGTTGTTGCAGCTACTACTCCGAGTGCGGCTGCTGCTGGTGCTAGTGCTGCCAGTATGACTAATCTTGCTGCTTCTCTTCCTGCTATATGATGATGCAATGCAGCCAGGGGGTTGGTGCCGACGCTGCTGCTGCTAATCCTACAGTTAATGTTGCTGAGTGTAGATCCACCTGTTGCGACTAAGGAAGCCAGGTACAGCTGCTACTGCTGCAGCGACTTGTGAGGCTAATGATGCCAAGCTGGCTTAAGTCGCCACCACGACTGCTATATGTTGCCGCGAAGAAGGCAACCACGACGAGGGAATCTGCCAAAACCAATTCTACAGCATGTTGCCTCTGGCTCTGTCCTAGGGCTACATGATGCGAGCCCTTAGCTTAGGGCCTCCACCTTGCCAGGTCTTGTACGCCCCACCCAGCCTTGTCCAGCACAGCCCAAAGGCCTCCTGTGCCCCTACTGTGTGTTGTGTGGTAGGAGGAAATGGTCATTTTCCCCTAGATCTCTAATACCATGAGGACATGGAGAAACCCCCAAAGCAATGTTAAATGTGAGAGGGTCTGTTGCACATAACACAATGGGATGAAGGATGCTTTAAACGTTGGGGAGACTGTTGGTTTTTGTGGCTTCCACCCGTCATGAGCGACTCCGATGCACCTACGACAGTGCCGGCAAGACGCGGTCGATGTGTTTTGTCAGCCTGGATGGCTTGTCTGGAGTTAGGAGAGTTCTGGGTGACTTGAGAGCGGCGCACCTCGTGGACTGTACCGGTGCGACGAGGAGACCCGATGGTTGTAGTAGTTCTTCCGATGCTTGGGAAGCCATTTGTGATGTCAGGACACTGATTCCGAGTGTTTCTAGCACTACTTGTGTTTTCTCAGTGGTCGAGACCCGGGTACTCTGAAAGCTATTCCGCTACCTTGAGGAGACTACCTTTGTTGTTCACGTGAACTCTCTGCTGACTCGTTTGGGCTCAGTAGGGGTGATGGGCCGTGGTGCAGCTAGCTGCTGATGCCTTACATAAGCCCATAAGGGGCTCATGTCTAAACTCTCCTTGTTCTTCGACATGTTTCAAAGTTAGCCAGATTTGGTTTTAACGATCTGTCTCTCACACACAGAGATCATGAATTTTTTTGCATGGGCCTACATGCCCTAATCAATTCTATTTTGGTACCAATGCATAGGGGGGTGTGTGAGCAGTAGAAGCAGCAAAAGCAGTAGAAGCATAGCAGGTGAAACGCAAATAGAACGCAGCATGTGGCACCATGCCGAGAACAGCATCAGGGACCGCTAAGTGATTACACGTTAAGACCACAAGGCGGTGAGAGAAGCAAAGCGGCGGTGAGCAGAGTAGAGCAATGGCAGTTGCAATAGCAGTAGAAGTGGCTACAATGGCAACAACAGCGGTTGCGGTGGTAGCAGAAGTAGCTGCAGAGGCAGCAACAGTGGCTACAACGACAGTAGCAACAGCAGCGACGGCAGGAGCAGGGGCAGAGATAGTAGTAGCAATGGTAGTAGTAGTGGTGATAGTAGCAGAAAAAGCAGCAACAGCAGCACCATCAGCTATTTCGCCGAGTAGTAGAAGTAGCGACAGCAGTAGCTGTGGCAGCTTCGGTGGCAATAGCCATAGTAGTAGTAACAAAAACAACAGTAGCATCAGCAACAACAGCAGTGGTAGCAGCTGCGTAAAGTAGCAACAGGAGCAACAGCAGCAAAAACCACAGCAGTTACACCCGCCGCCGCAGCTACTCCTACCAAAGGGCCCTCGCAGCCCTCCTCCAATGGCCCCCTCAAAGAGGGCCCATTGAGCCCCCACAGAGGGGTCCCCTTGAAGGGGACCTGTTGGCCTTGTCGACCCTCTCGACCCTGTCGGCCGACCGACGGAGGGGCGAGTTCAGAAGGGCGGATAGACCCCCCCTCTCCTCGATTGCTCACTCGCTTGCGAGCAAGCAAGCGAGGGGCCCACTCCCCTCCTTTTGTTTCCGAGTGAGGGGCGACCTGACCCTGTGCCCTTTCCCTTTCTTTTTTTTGTTTTGGACCCCCCCTTCTAGCTTCCACCTCCCCCTTGTCTCCCGGGGTATTCAAGAAAAGAGGGAGGGGGCACATATGACAGCGAGTGGTGAACCAAATTAAAGAACCTAGGAGAAAAGGGGGGACCAATGCACCCGAAAGAAAGGGGCAGTCGAGTAACTCTCGGGCGAAGGGTCATTCGACAAATCACCAAAGAATTTGGTGAGGGAAAAAAATGGGGATAGGGTACCCGAGAGAAGGGGCACCCATGAAACCCTAAAGAAGGGGTCCATGACAAATCACCGGGGTATTTGGAGAGAAAAAAAGGTGGTGACTAATGCAGCAACACGTGCTACGACAGTGGTCTGAGGCCAATGCCATCGGTTGACGACAGTAGTAGCAACAGCCGGTCAGTCGCACGTTTCTCCGGACGTGTTGTGGCCTCGTCACTCCTCTTGTCAGGTCACGATTGTTGACCTAAGCACTACGACTCGTCACAATGACGGTGTCCGACAGTGTCCTAGTCTCCCGGGGCTTGGTGCTTTAGCATCGGGAGCAGGTGCTCTCGGCACCACTATTGCTACGTCCAGATGAGTTTGTCGACGTGGCAGCAAGTTTGTGCATTTGCCTGCTACTATAGTGGTTATGGATGTCACGGTTGGCATCAATGCTGGGCGCGTCCTCGAGCCTGGCATCCGCCTTGGCTTCAGTTCCTTGAGAGCACACAACCTCCATAGGATGAGGATCTGTCGGCGTTGTCGCGTCCACTCACATAACCTCTGAGGTCATGCTCGTCGAGATCCACGACCTAAAGTGGATGATGAAGCAGCTATGTGACCTTGTTTTCACTAAGCGTGTTGTTTCCATGAGTCCGTTGACGGCCTCCCTGTCTTCCTCTGTATCTTCTTCTTTTGCATTGTCTCTAGATGTTTCTTCAGCTTCACCGTCTGATCCATCCCGAAAGGCCACCATTATCTCTCCGTCTCGAGCGCGAGGTCGTCATCGCCGCACGACTTGTCATGCTAGACAGAGCTCAGACAGCTTATCCGCTCCTAGGGTAACCGTTGCTTTTCCTATTGAGGGGGAGGGTGGCTGTCAAGGATAGCCAACCACATCAATATCGTCAGGGTTAGCACCTTCACCTGTGAGCAGCATCTCAGAGTCCCCACATGCAGACTCGGATGCCACGATGTGGACACATGACGTGGAGTCAGATCCAGATATGGCGTTAATGTTGGAGACATGTGTGTCATCAAGGTCGACATCCATGACAGGGCATCAGCTGGACATTCAGCAGCATCAGATTGTATTGGGAGCAGTGCAGGCCTTGCGTCCCTGGACAGTGCCACTCGCGACTCTGACCGGTGGTGGCCCAGTACTGGCAGAGGATCCCCGTATGGCCCAGGATGCCTCTTGCTGACTTCTAGGGGAGTTGGTGCAACAAGCTCATACGAGCCGGGCAGCGGTTGCGGTGCAGGAGACATGCATGTCATCAAGATTGATATCCATGCCGACGCAACGGTCAGACGTTCTACAGCAAGAGATTGTATCAGACCAAGGACTCAGGGCATGCACCGCGAGGTGCAGGCCCTGAATCCTTGGGCGGCGCCACTCACGACTTTGACGGGTGACAGGGTGGTGGTGGCAGAGGAGCCCCGTACGGCCCAGGATGCCTCTTGCAGATTTCCGAAGAAGTTGATGGAGCAGGTTCACACCAGCGGGTCGGCGGCAATAGTGCAAGAGCAGAGTGGATTGGATGGTCTTTCAGACGTGGAGGCACTCTTGAGAGAAACATTACCGAAAGATGTTGCTGGGGCATGTGTTGCATGAGACACAGCAGGCTCGACCTTGCCATGGACGCTACCCAAGGACCAGCTTTAGCATTTGGAATTGCCCATGTTCCCAAAGTCTACGGGTTCCCGTACACACGGAAGAGCATCATCACACTTGGCGCACTCGAGTGACGATCCTCACTCCATCATCAAGCAAGCGACTGCGACTAGTCTTCCCGGTGAGACAATGTGTGAGCACCAGCTACGCATGCTCGTTGCCTTGACTGGCATTGGATCATTCATCCAACCAAAGTCCTACACAATTGTGTCCACTGTGCTGGCAGATGAGGATAATGCGGCAGATCAGACCATGTGGATGGAGTCACCTCATCAGCAGGAGTTCAGTTCCGCCCTCGCGTGTTCACCTGTTCGTGACCCTCCTAATCACATCACTGCTGAGAGTGGCAGTACCTGCATGGACGACCACTCATCCCTCCTTGTCTGACAGACACAAGCTGCGGTCGGGATGTGACACCTTGAGTTGCGACCGATTGTTCAACATCTCAGCATATTGCAAGTTTGGTTGACCCCCAGGAGGATGCAGCAGCATCGGCTCCATCGTCTTCAGTAGCAGAGACGCACGTAGAGTTGTACTTGCGAGATCTACTGTGTGCGTGTGCAAAATCCAGTGAGACAGAATTGATCCTATGCAAAGCAGACATGGGCCACCTCCGCATGTCCAAGGTAGCTTACGCTGACCTATTGGAGCGTGCAGAGATGCTGCAGCGAAAGGTGATGGAAGCACTGGAGCGACTGTCCGAGTTGGGGAGCACGAGTGCTATCAACATGAGCTTTCCACCATCAGTACCTCCCAAACTCATCATGGCTGAGGATCCTGTACCAGCTCCAAGTGTGATGTGAGATGAAGACATTACCACAGGAGAGGTGAGCATGCCTTCAGTTCCCGTTCTCCTCGTTCCGGACGACTCCATCATCGCTCCTATTTCTACTCTTGCTTCCATCACGCACCTTCATCCACCCGCTTCAGCTACTCCATCATCATCTTCATCTATGTGTGGTGGTCCGGTTCGTCGTTTCAGCCCTCCTCCTCTTCTGGCGGTGCACCCTTGTGCTCCAAGGTACCCTATCCCGCCTCAGAGGCCAGCTCCGCCACTTCATCCATTCTTGCATGCTGCTCACCCATTCCCTTTCCTCAGGCATACATACATGCATAGAGGTAGGTCGGAGAAAGGAGAGATTGTGAATTGGGATCCTTGGCAATTACAAGAGGATTGGTACATGCCACGTAATGCACACGCAACGTAAGGAGCCGTAGCTAGAGACACCACTTTGTCTTTGAGGGTGGGAGCATAATCGCGCATGACAGGGGTAGCTGCCTCTACGTGATGGAGATGCCACATGTTTCGTCGCCTACAATCTTTTCTTTTTCAGCTACAACATCAACATCTCTATCGAGGACATCAATGCCAGGATCATCTGCACTGGGGGAGTGTTGTGTGGACCTCGACCTGACACAACGTCATGGGAGGTGCATGGCGACGGGTCCATGCTCTGCCATGAGCATGCTACAACAGCCGGTATCTGGCTCATGCTGCGTGCCTACATAGTTGCATGTGATTGCATGTGATTGCATGTGGCTGGTAGCACTCTGGTGGTTGAGACCCTGACACGTGGTGGGTTGCACCCATGTTACGAGAAGACCCCCCTATGATCCTGTGTGTTGGTTGATGATTCAACTATGGCCGGCATACAGTCGCCTATTGGATTGCTCGTAGCGGTTGAGACCCGGTTACCAGTACCGCCAGTGTCACGTGGAGACCTTCATCTCGTCTGACTTGTGTATGATGTGCATGACTCCTCGGATGGTCAAGACCCGGAAACTTGGTGGGATGTACCAGTATCATTAGTAGACCTTGTGACATTCATTATGCTCCAGAGGGACATCGGTCCTAGCCTCTGTGCTTGGATGGACAGCAGATGTGTGTGTGTGTGTGTGTGTGTGTGTGTGTATGTGTGTGTGTGTGTGTGTGTGTGTGTGTGTGTGTGTGTGTGTGTGTGTGTGTGTGTGCGTGTGTGTGTGTGGTTGACTGGTAAAGATTGTGGTTTGGTACACACTATTGTTTTGTGTCTTGGCTCACTTGTTCTATCCTTGACCGCCAGAGGGGATGTTGGTTTGTGTGGCTTCCACCTGACACAAGCGATGCCGATGGATTACCCATATACCGTACCGACCGTGAAATTCAAAAATCTTTTAATTGAACTAAGTAAATTTTATGCTAGACAATAACTTATAGCCTTCTAAGTTTGTACCTGTTTTTCCTAAAGCCCCTCGGTTTTCTTAGTGTCTGATTTTGGTCAAAATTCCCAATCAGGTCCTTGGTCTGCCCATAGACCTTCAGATTTCAAGTCTGTGGAATTTGAAAAGGGAGATCGAAGCCGCATCTCGCTCCTTGCTCCACACGCAGTCTTGCAGATTGATCCGTGTTTTGTCGACTGCCACGTTGACGTGATTTCCCCATCGTCGCGGGATTGCACACGGTATGTGGAAAATCATGTTTTGCCCGTAGTCTTTGGAGCACCTCGTGGAAGTTCACCGTGAGTAGAGAGACAAGATTTTTGTAACTTTAAAAGGATTTATCCACAAGACAAAGTTTATCTAGGTGCTTGAATGGTCAAAGGAAAACAATTTTTTTAGTCGAATGTATGGGGCACTACAGTACCCAAGTTAGTGGTATAAGGTAGAGGATAGTGTGACGACACGACGGGCCTCCAGATGTCTCGAGACTTCTCCAGCACCTACAAAAGCGCCGACGAGATGCGGTCAATGTTGGTTTGTGTGGCTTCCACCCGTCACGACCGACGCCGATGGATTACCCATATACCCATGTTGGTGGTATATGGTAGAGGAGGACGTGACGACACGACGGTCCTCCAGAGTGTCCCGCGACTTCTCCACCATGTACGACAGCGTCGGTGAGACGCAGTCAATGCGCTCCGGCAACCCTGTTGGCTTGTCGAGAGTTAGGAGAGTTTTCTTGATGGGTTGAGACCCGCGTATCCTGTGGACTACACCGGTGCAACGAGGAGACTCGGTGGCTGTAGTAGTGCTTCCGATGTTCAAAAAGCCATTTGTGATGTCTGGAAGCTGATTCCGAGTGTTTCTAGCACTGCTTGTATTTTCTCCGTGGTCAAGACCCGGGCAGTTGGATAGCTTTTCCGGTGCCTCTAGGAACCACCTTTGTTTTTCTCGTGGTGTATGCAGTGTGTTCTCTGTTGAGATAGTGTGCACCTTGTCCACTGCCTAGCTGGCTAGCTACACATACAGACAAGGCATGCACTGCTCTATGGAGTATGTCCCCTTGGTCTGTTCTGGGATGGGCCAGGAATGCACTGCCCATAATGGGTATGTCCCCTGTGGCTCATCATAGTAACCATACCTTTTTGGCTTGGTTGATTAGGCACCGGAGTCTCAAACCAGAGGTCGCGGGTTCAAACCCCGCGATGGCCGCAATTTTCTTTGTGGCCAAAACTGGGACAGGAAGCTTCTAGGAAGCTTACTAGAGCCTGCCTTGAGGATGACACTTCGCGGTCTAAGGACGCGCCAAGTAGGAATGTAGGATGAGGTTGGCTCCAGTGGAGCCACTACAAGCAGAAGCTTTAGCAAAGCTCTGCAAGTATAAAAGCNCCGTTCTCTCACGACGGCACCATCGCCTTAGGCGATCATCGGCGGGAGGGGTATGCAACGGAATCAACTGCACCTTTGACAACGGTCGCAGTCAGCAGCCTCATCAGCCTCATCGGCCTCAACGAAGCAGAGTAGCAGCGAAGCAGAGAAGACGAGCAACCGCAAGAAATGGCGGATCCGACTCCAGCCCGCCTTGAGGCGGGTATGTCCAAATTCACGGGGACAGGTTTTCCCTTGTGGAAATGGCAGTTTGAGATTGTCATGAACGTGCGTGGCTACCTTGACATCCTAAAAGGGACCGAGATAGCACCAGCCGATGCGACCGTGACGACGCATGCGGCTGACCTTGCAGCATGGACGATGAAGAACAACATGGCTCTCGCCATTCTTGTGACGTCCATCAACGAGACTCAACACTCCCACATCACAGGATGCACGTTGGCTGCCGAGGCCTACGCAAAACTCGCACGCGTGCATCAATCGAATGCCCTAGCAAACCGACTCTTCATCTTCCAACGGTTGATGTCGATGAGGGTGAGCGAAGGAGAATCGATACCCGCATTTTTGCAGTCGTTCGACAACGTGCTGCAAGAGGTCCAGCAAATGGAATGGAATCTCGACTCCAACATGCGTGCCATGATCCTTCTAATGGCGCTGCCGGAAAGCTGGGGGTCCTTGATCACCGTATTTGGCGGTTGGAAGGAAGCAGATCTGACGTACGAGGCTGTCGCCGAACACGTCCGCAACGAGTCCATGCGACGCAGTGGCGCCGAGGCAAACATCTCAGCCTACGCCTCTCGCTTTGGTAGACAAAGTGCAAGCTCTCGCTCCAGTCAAGGCAACAACGGAAGCGGTGGCGGTGGAGGCAAAGGCAATGGTGGCGGGAAGAGTTCCAAGAAGCCTGGCAACTGTCACAACTGTGGCAAGGCTGGGCACTGGGCTCGGGACTGTCGTAGTCCCAAGAGAGAAGGCGGGAACAAAGGTGGAAAGGAGAAGAAGGAGCTCACCAACATGATGGCTAGGGGGCTGCCCATGAAGGGCGCAGCGATCCTTAGGCCCGGGGCATTCGCCCTTGACTCGGGCACCAACCACCACTCATCAAAAGAGAAGGGTGGATTTGTCTCCATGGCCGAATCTGTCATGCNCTCGAGCCCCAACGGGATTAAGCTCTACCCCTTTTTAGAAGGTGGTACGACCCCGAGTCCGTTCTCTCACGACGGCACCATCGCCTTAGGCAATCATCGGCGGGAGGGGTATGCAACGGAATCAACTGCACCTTTGACAACGGTCGCAGTCAGCAGCCTCATCAGCCTCATCGGCCCCAATGAAGCAGAGTAGCAGCGAAGCAGAGAAGACCAGTAACCGCAAGAAATGGCGGATCCGACTCCAGCCCGCCTTGAGGCGGGTATGTCCAAATTCACGGGGACAGGTTTTCCCTTGTGGAAATGGCAGTTTGAGATTGTCATGAACGTGCGTGGCTACCTTGACATCCTAAAAGGGACCGAGATAGCACCAGCCGATGCGACCGTGACGACGCATGCGGCTGACCTTGCAGCATGGACGATGAAGAACAACATGGCTCTCGCCATTCTTGTGACGTCCATCAACGAGACTCAACACTCCCACATCACAGGATGCACGTTGGCTGCCGAGGCCTACGCAAAACTCGCACGCGTGCATCAATCGAATGCCCTAGCAAACCGACTCTTCATCTTCCAACGGTTGATGTCGATGAGGGTGAGCGAAGGAGAATCGATACCCGCATTTTTGCAGTCGTTCGACAACGTGCTGCAAGAGGTCCAGCAAATGGAATGGAATCTCGACTCCAACATGCGTGCCATGATCCTTCTAATGGCGCTGCCGGAAAGCTGGGGGTCCTTGATCACCGTATTTGGCGGTTGGAAGGAGGCAGATCTGACGTACGAGGCTGTCGCCGAACACGTCCGCAACGAGTCCATGCGACGCAGTGGCGCCGAGGCAAACATCTCAGCCTATGCCTCTCGCTTCGGTGGACAAAGTGCAAGCTCTCGCTCCAGTCAAGG
>SZWC01007752.1:5252-36802 GCA_023375785.1 Penium margaritaceum | reverse complement strand
CAGCGATTTGAGGGCCAAAATGTGGCCGCTCAAGTGTTGGCACGGGGTGCCGGCAAGTCGCGTGCACAGGGCTCCGCCTCACGGACTGAGGAGAAGGAGAGTGGCGGTAAAGGGCCGCGCTCTCAACCGGAGAAAAACGCGCTCCGGGCTACAGAGGTGGTGAACCGGGGCCACAAGGAGGGCACAAAAGGTGGCGTCAAGTCTCAAGAGGAGGCGTCGGTGGCGGCTCGAAGGACCACGCAGCAGATTAAGGACGCCATGAGGGCAGGTCCTCAAAGTGAGCCAAGGCGGCTCGGTTCAGCAGCGGACCGGGACCTAGAGCACCGCGCGGCGGAAGGCCGGGCAGTGGGTGCACCGCAACAAAAGTGGGCGGAGGTGGTCCGGAGGGCTGTGAAACAAGGGGAGAGCGGCAGCAAGTGGATGAGCTCTCCATCGGAGCAAAACATGCTTCGAGCGGCTAAGCAAAGGACCAAGCCGCAAGGTGTGGTCAAGGCGTTGGTGGCTCCAAGTCCTCAAGGAGGAGGAAAAGCACTTAAGGGGTATGGAACGGAGGATGCAACGTGCAGGCCGGCATCTCCGGAATCCGCAAATGAGACAGATGAACGATGCAACATGCATAGGTTGGGAGAAGGGAGTGGGATCTCCGGTTCTCCAACTTCTCTCAAAGAGGAGGAGACTGTGCATGAGGAGTGCGGCGAGGGAGCCGAGACCAAAGGACCGGCACCGGAAGCCCTCCCCAAGGGGGAGAGGCATGCACGTTTGGGACGTGCGGCCAGACAGCGGCAACAGCGTAGGTGGCGGCTTAAGGAGCAGTCGCAATTGCGGCACCACGGATCCCACGAGGCTGGTTGCAACAAAGGGCAAGCCAGTGCTGGTAGTGTAGGCGGCAACAGCTTGGTCAAAACAGCACGCGTAGAGGCGATGTCATCAAGGGCCAAGATTAGCACCAAAGAAGCACAACAGCAAGGTGGGGGAGGTGTGCAGCACGCTGTGCCAAGTTCGCAAGGTGCCGAGGGTGCTAAAAACACAATGGTACCCAAGGCACACTCAAAGACGCTTGAGGACTCAAAAGGGAGTCCGAGGTCTCTGAAGGCGGGGGACGACTCCGCAAAGGGTTGTGGGTCTCCCATGTGAGGGGGAGCAGTCCAGCAAGGAGGCAAGTACTCCCAGGTCATCTCGCGGAGGTGGCCGACTGCCGCGGCAAGCAGCAACACCAAGACAACAAGGGTCACAAGGCAGGCCATGAGGGTGCTACCAAGTCCCGTACGGGGGCACAAGTGACGACAACGTGAAGCAATGCGTCCACCGCTATGTGTTGTGATTGGTGGAGGGCAGCTAAGAAGAGTTGCTCACAGTGGAAGCTTGGCCGGGCAGCAGAGCATGGCAGATATTCAAGGACAGGGCATCAAGGCTGCGGTGCAAGGGGGAGATTGTTGACATGGTGTGCCCCTTGCCATGAGTGCTGTTGATCGTACTCCCTGGTTCGACCACTGAGGAGTGGTCGAACACCTGATCTGACTTTAGATTTGGATTTTTTGGATTTTTCCATGCAAGATCGAGCTTTGAATCGCTCGATTTGAGTGAGTGTTCAGAAAGTTAGCCTAGCCCGAAAAACGGGTGTTGGGTGGGTGGAATCTGGTACCCGCCATAGGTGGCGGGATATTCCACCACCAGGGATCCGAGTTCATTCCTAATGGCCTCCAAATGCACCAGGGGCATGAATGAGGTGACCATAAGGACCTCCTTGACCAGGATGAACTTNGATGAACTTCTCCTTGACTTCTGGGCGAGGAAAGGCGCTTCGACGGGTCATCGTCGAAGCGCCTCCCGTTGCCTAGAGTGCAAGGCCAGGTGGGCGGCTCCACCAAGGGTTACTTCGACGGCCGTAGCAGGGGCTCTACTGCTCCGTTTTGGGCGTGCTTGGATGCTTTGGAAAGCTTAGATCACAGGCTATAAGAATATGATGTAATCTCACTATGCTAAGTAACAAAAACGTGTTTCGATTCAGATCTACTGAATGCGACGTGTTCTGCCCACTCTCACATCCGTGATCCTTGTGCTCCACACTCTTCACCATTGGTGTCTATTGGCTGCCCAAACCTTGGTAGCGTGTATAACTAAGAGCTAGGCATCCTTGAGGGTGCCTCCACACCCACTAGAGCCAACAGCACGAGCTTTCCACCATCAAGATATCGCATACCCATACTCACAAAGGATCTTGTACCAGCTCCGAGTATGACACCCGATGGAGACAAAACCACAGGAGAGGTGAGCATGCCTTCGGTTTCTGCCATCCTCGTTCCATTCAACTCCATCATCACTCCTCCTTCTTCAGCTTCTGCCATCATGCATCTTCATCCACCCACTTCAACTGCTCCATCTTCATCTTTGTTTGTGTATGGTGGTCCGGTTTGTCTATCAAGCCCTCCTCCTCTAGTGGCGGTACACCGTTGTGCTTCAGGGTGCTCTATCCCGCCTCCGAGGCCAGCTCCACCACTTCATCCACGCATGCATGTTGCTCGTCCATTCCCTTTCCTCCGGTGTACACAGATGCATCGCGACAGTGTGGAGAGAGGAGAGACTGTGAGCTAGGACCTTTAGCAGTCACACGAGGACTGGTATACTCCAAGTGGTGTAGGGGCGACGTGAGGAGTCGTGGCCAGAGACACCACTTCTTCCTTCAGGATGGGAGCAGACTCGTGCGTGACAGGGGGAGCTATCTTTGTGTGATGGGAGATGTAACGGGTCGAGACTCTAGCTCCTGCTCTAAAGTCATCGTCGGAGTTTGCATAATGGCGTTCTTTGTCCGCGTCAGGGGTTTACCCCCTTTGCAGGACTGAGGGGCAATCGTCATCAACGACCCAGAGCAGAGAGACTCAAATGTTTTGAGTCTCCGGAGGCCCATTTCCGTTTTAAACCTTATCCCTGGTTTTGGGACCCAAACCGGGGGTTTTTATCTCAAACTCGTGTGTTCGCACGAGTTATTTTGTTATTTTTTTGTCAAAGTTCCTCGCGAACGAACTTCGATTCACGTTTTGACGTTCTTGCGCGCCAGTTCTCTTGCCTCTCGTCCCTCATCCCCCTCCCTCATCCTCCCTCGCTTGCTTGCAAGGAGGGTGAGAGGGGGCAAGGGCACGAGGCCACGACGCCTCGCCCTCGAGGTCCTTGTGGGACCTCAACCGCCGATCGGGCTGAGGCCGCAATCGGCGGCTGGCGGTTGGCCGACCGGTGGCCGGCCGGTTGCTTGGCTGGCAGCCGACCGTCCAGCCGACCGGCAGCGAGCTGGCTGGCGGCCAGCAAAATGCTAGCCGCCGACCAGCCCTTGCTGACGTGAGGGGTGGTGCGCAACCACCCCTCGCTTCAGCAATGAGGGAGGGTCGAATCGGCCCTCCCGCTACATTCCTCCCCAGTTATTTTGAACCATCTCGGTTCATGAACAACAAGTAGGATTGTCAGTTAGTGAGTCATCAACATTGTGAAAGAAAATTAATAATTTCAATCACCAGCTAAACACAAACACGTGCATGGTACTTGGACCTAAGTTACAGCTTGTAGGTCCACATGGCTAGCGGCCTCCCCCCTTTAGGCTGGAGCGTCCGCGTGACAACCATGTTGGGCGTCCCCAACCTCCTATGGTCGCTATCCATGAATGTTGCCCTTCGGGAATGTTGTTCACTTTTTCCGCATTCATGTGGTACCTCCTGCCACGGGTCGATCTATGTGAGCAGCAAGCTCACTCCAGTACTCGTTGACCACCCCTGTGGCCAACCGAGATTTGGGCTCCCATGAATTATGTTCAGGTCCACAACCGGCCCAATGAACGAGGTACTCCCTAACAACGCGCGACCGAAGAGTACGCTCTCAATGCTGGAGTAGGCGAAGGACCTCGTATTGGCCGTCGACAGCAAGGACTGCTGGCGATGGCTGAGCGGTTCCGTCTGTCGTTTATGGAGCCAGCAGGCTCACATGAAACGCGTCATGTATCTTCGTACTCGACGGAAGTAGCAATCGGTATGCCACTGGCCCGATGCGTGCCACAATGGGAAATGGTCCAATCCACTTCGGTAGAAGTTTTCTTTCCCCTGGCGATTTCAGCCAAAGCTTTTAAGTGCTAAGCAGCACTTTGTCACCAATGTCAAACGAGACCTTCAGGGGACCTTTGTCAGCATATGCCTTTTGTCGCTGCCGAGCTGCTTGAAGGTGACCCTTCGCCTCTTGTAACAAGGATTCGATACACTCGGCAAAGGCTTGAGCGGAAGGAACCTGCCCTTCTATACTCCCACTCTTCACCAATTAAGAGGGTACCACTGGATGCCGACCACTGTTCAACACGAACGGTGTGAACTGTGTGGACTCGTTCACCGAGTTGTTCACCGCAAACTCTGCCGGTGCTAGGAATGCGTCCCAATCATGCATGGCAGGGTCCACGTACATGNAACAAGGATTCGATACACTCGGCAAAGGCTTGAGCGGAAGGAACCTGCCCTTCTATACTCCCACTCTTCACCAATTAAGAGGGTACCACTGGATGCCGACCACTGTTCAACACGAACGGTGTGAACTGTGTGGACTCGTTCACCGAGTTGTTCACCGCAAACTCTGCCGGTGCTAGGAATGCGTCCCAATCATGCATGGCAGGGTCCACGTACATGCGGAGCATCTCCTCTAGAGTGCGATTCATGCACTTTGTTTGTCTGTCAATTTGAGGGTGAAATACTGTCGATGTTTCCGACTCACTGCCAAAGTACTCGTGCATATTTTACCAGATTTTACTAGAGAATTTTTTATCTCGATCGGAGATAATGCACAACGACAAGCCATGGTACTTTACGACACCCTCAAAGAAGAGACAAGCGGTCTACTCTGTTGGTCTGAGGGTGAGTGTGCACCTTGGAGGGTCCCTAGCAGTGGCTGGTTCACACCACCAACTGTTTTTGCAGAGACTGAAACTGTGGAGGCAACTGGTTCCAAGGATGGCAAAATCTGGTCAGAGATTGAGGCAATAGTTTTGGCCTCAATTGGATGGGAATTAACACTTGATCAAGGCTCACAAGCAGTGGCATTTTATAGCCACTGATCTAAGCTTTCCAGAACACCAAAGCATGCCAGATTTGGAGCTTCCTAGCAGATTCTATGGCTTCTAGAGTGCTCCTTGGTAGGCTGTCCTTTTCCCACCTAGGAAGGCATCCCTTCCCTCCTCTAGAAGCTTCTGCCCCTTCCTAGATTCCTCAGCTTGCTTCTAGTAGGAGGGAAGGTGTCCAGAAGACCAAGACACCTCTAGACGCCTTGTAGGACAAGTCACCCCTTCTAGAAGGTGTGCCACCTTCCTGGACCCTCACCTGGCCTTCTAGAAACTTAAAGAGGAACCCTGGAGGTTGAGCTAGCTTCCTGGCATCTATTCTCCACCTCCCTTGAGGCAGGGCATAATTTCACCTTGTGGGACTTGAACCCGGGCCCCTGCCTCTAGAGGTAGACACCATTAACCACAAAGCCACCTTGGCTTGTCTTTTTGGTGTTCCTTTTTGGAGTCACTCCTGCCATGGTGAGGAGCATTACTCCAACATACTCTGCGTTCACGTGAGTGGTTGTAGGAATGAAGTGTGTCATCTTCCTCAAAATATCTACAACCACTAGTATAACATCGTGGCCATGGGCCGTGTCCGGAAGACGAGTAATGAAGTCCATGCTGACGCACTCCCGTGGAGTCCCAAGAATGGGAAGCTATTGGAGGAGTCTAGCAGGCTTCTTGTTACTAGCCTTATTCCAAAGACATGGGTCGCATGTCATTCAATACTTACGGACATCGACACTCCATCCTGGCCACCAATAATGGTCCGAGAGTGCCTGTCCGGTCTTTCGGGGTCCCACATGACCTGCGATCGGCGGGTCGTGGAAGTGGGAGATAACCTTTGCTCGAAGGTCTCTTACGTTTGGCACAAAATCTTGTTCTCCCCGCCAGAAGATTCCTGTTGCCTCCACCAAGCCGTACTTGTCCATATTTTGAGTCTTGAAACCAAGAATCCACACAGTATCCCATCCGGATCCTGTTTACAAAACCGTTGTAATGGATAATCTCTCGTGGTGGTTGCCACATAGGTGCAGGGGGGTCTGGTGATTGTACTGTAGCTATTACAATGGCCATCAAACACCCACCGACCTTGGTGGTTGTTTTTATTTCCATAGGCTGTCGGCTTAGTAGATCGGGCCCATTGATGTGTCTTGGCCGGTTTTCCCACGTGAAAGAGAATCGGCTCACGTATTCGCTCCAACGCGCCTGTCGTCTTGACAGGTTCGGTTGTGTTTGGAAAAACACCCATGGATTATGGTCGGTCACGACCGTCACACCCCCTTCAGCACCCTCGAGGTAGCAACGCAACATCTTTAAAGTAAGTACTACCGCAAGGAGCTCTTGATCCCCAGTCGTGTACCGCGTTTCCGCGGGGATGAGCTTTCGGCTCTCATGCACAACTGGGTGACCGTTCT
This sequence comes from Penium margaritaceum, assembly GCA_023375785.1. Taxonomy (NCBI): domain Eukaryota; kingdom Viridiplantae; phylum Streptophyta; class Zygnematophyceae; order Desmidiales; family Peniaceae; genus Penium; species Penium margaritaceum. The sequence continues at coordinate 30,319 of SZWC01007752.1, read as the reverse complement.
CCATGAGGACGGCTCCGAGTCCTACTACTATCGCATCATATCGCACCTCCCACGGTTGCGATGGATCCGGAAGAGCTAGGATGGGCACCGTGGATAGAAACTCTTTCACTTTGAGGAAAACACTCTCGCAATCAGGTGTCCATTCCCAATGCACGTCTTTTGGCGTGAGCCTGGTAAGTGGTCATACCAGGGTCAAATAACCTTGCATAAACTGTCAAAATTAGTTTGCAAGGCCGAGGAAAGACCAAATCTGCCCAGCATTTTCAAGGCGTGGCCAATCCACAACGGCTTGGACCTTTCGTGGGTCGACACGGATGCCGTCCTTGCCGACAATGTGTCCAAGGTATTCGAGCTCATCTTGTGCAAACTTGCCCTTGCTCACGTTTGCATAGAACTTCTGTTCCCGAAGGATTGCGAGAACTTTACGTAGATGTTCTATGTGCTCTTCCATTGATTTGGTGAAAACTAAGATGTCATCTAGGTAAACCAAGACAAACTGTCCAAGTTGCTTGGCGAACGTTCGGTTCATTTCTCCTTGGAAGGTTGCAGGGGCATTTGTAAGCCTGAAGCATAACACTTGGAACTAAGAGTGTCCCATGTGCGTTCGAAATGCGGTTTTGGACACATCATCTTCCGTTATGCGGATCTGATGGTATCCTTCACACAAATCCAAGGACAAAAATACTTTTGCGCCTTGGATTTGGTCAAAAAGGTCCTCAATCCGCAGTAAGGGGAATCGATTTTTCACCGCCAGCTTGTTCAACGCCCAGTAATCCACGCACATGCATAAACCACCATCCCTTTTGTTCACAAAAAGGATCGGCGCACCGTGCGGCAAGCTACTAGGCTCGATCCACCCTTTTGCAAGTTACTCTTTGATTTGGCATTCGGCCTCTCGCCTTTCTGTTGGACTAAGGCGATACATGGATCTGAATGGAGGAGTCGCTTCCGGTTGCAGCGGTATCGTGTGGCCCATGTGTCTTTCTGGTGGAAGCCTAGCCTGTGGGTCTTGGAATACATCTGAGAACTCTACCAATAGAGATTTGATCTCTTGTGGTATGTCTTCCTTCACGTCATCCTCCATTATCTGCAGCTGCGCCAAGAAGTAGCGACAACCTTGTCGAATACGTCTCTTGACCTGCATCGCAGACAAGCTGGCAGGACGGTGCTAATTCTGTATTCGAAATTAGCGTAAAGCGGCGCTGTCCTTTTTTAAGGATCAAACACTTTGATTCAAAGCACATTATAGCCTTGTTCTCACGGAGCCAGGGATCTCCTAGCACCACGTCAAACGGGTCAAGAAGGTTGAGTACCTTCAATGTGACTCTTTGTGTGTACCCTTGAATACAAGTTTTCGCTTTACAAGTACCGATCGCTGGTACCATACCGTTGTCACCGACAACAGTGCCATTCAATGGCTTGTACTTCAGGCTAACCTGTCGCATAAATCCAAGCCTAACAGAATAGTTGTCTCCTCCAACGTCAGCAAGTACGTTCACGTGAGCACCAGCTAGGTGTCCTTTGAACTGCATTTTCATGTTGCCTCTACTTCTTCTAAGTGAAGAGGTTCGACGACGGCAAGCCCAGTTTATGATAAGCACGGAATCTGTATGACATGCGTCGCAACTCCCATGATTCACCCACTCGAGTCCACATCTTGTGGGCATGTGTGAATTTCACTAGCACCTTCCAGTCTTTCAATTTAACTGGGTCAAAATCGTCGACTAAAGGTACCGCAACGTGATTGAACTCATTACTTTGAGGGCATTTGCTTCAATCACTGTGTCACACAACTCTTGCACAGTGGTCGGTGTCGCCACCACTAAACATGTACGATCATGCATCTCATTGGGAGATGCAAGGTTTAGTGGGCAATGTCGTTTAGCAAGTGTAGAATGCGGTTCAACAAGAGGAGAGAAAACAACAGAGAAATTTGAACTCATCAAAAACTCAAATTGTTTAACATCCTCATCTGAAAACATGAACACACACTCGTGATCCAGTTTTACCCATGAGTGGTCCCCACGAACGTCACTCAGGGATGGGGAAAACCCGCCCCACAACCTTGTCCGTTACCACGACCGGGCCCTTTGCCGCGTCCGCGACCCTGTCCACGGCCCTGTCCGTGGCCTCCTGCCGCACCATCCCCACAAGCTACTACTACTGCAGCTAACGCCGCAACCTCTTGTCCACCACCAGCAGCCTCAGGGGACTGAGCCCTAAGGTGGCCTGGCTGTATGCAGTTGTGGCAGAGCCCTTCGCGAAAGGCTGCGTTACGACGCTCACGTGCTGTCTGTAGCTCATCGTTCTTGCGACTGCGCTTGTTGTTGGGGCCCTTGTGTCCACCAGCCTTCTTGGCTGGAGGGTTTGCGGGCTGCTTGCCCTTGACCCAGCCTCGCTATCCAGCAGACCCACTAGCCCCTGCAGCATCCATGCGCATGTCGCGGCCTTACTGTGCGCGCACGTTTGGCCGTGCATCAGAGAAGTGCTTTGGTTTGCTGAATACACTTTGCTCATGTAGTCGTGCAACGCCCTCCAGCTTGTCCAAGCTTGGCCAATTGTTGTTGTGGTGGTCTTGTCCTTCAGCTTCTTTCTAGCGGGACCATCACGTAAGTACTCCAGCAGCATGCACTCCCGGTACTTGAAGGTCTGAGTCCCATCACCCTCGGTGAAGCTTTCGGCTTCCTCCATGAGTGCGGTGAACTTGCTCAAGTAGGATTCGAGTGAGCTGCCCAGCTACCTGAAGTCCTTGATCTTGTGGAAGGTGCACTGCGCCTCCTCACGTTGGGTGCAATTCTTGCGCATGATCACACAGAAGGCCTCCCACGGCATGGGCTGCCACTCGAGGTGCGACTACTGCGCACTCCACTCCTTGACCACATACTTGAAGAGTTTTTCTTCAAGCCGCTTCGTGGCAAGGTAGCCCCACTTACTAAGTGAAGCCTTGTGGACACCTAGGATGTGCTCCATGCGATTTAGCCAGTCGGTCAGCTTCACGCCCGTCCGAAAGATCTCCACACTGTGGAAAAAGGACGTGTTCATGACTGACCCCGAAGTCGTCGAGGTAGGGAAGTCGTCGCTGCCACCGGCAGTGGCATCCGCAGCTGCGGCACGCTGTGCTTACTGTTGCATCCGCACTTGGGTCACGCTCTCCAACACCTTGTTGAGGTCGTTGCATTGGCGGCTTGCCTCATGGGCGGCCAGGCGCTGCGGCTAGTGATCACAGTCGAGGTCCGTGATGCTCTGCCTGACGTGGGCCAGCAGGATGAAGAACGCGAACTTTAGCTCTGATATCGTCAGAGCATCGGTGATAGCCTCTTGTGCCTCGCGTTGTCCGTGCACCCTTACCCACTGCAGAAGGGTACAGTTTGCATACACGCCTCCAAGGAATCCCACCTTTTGGAGGAGGCTATCGTCAGCGACGACGCTCGAGTGGGCGCTGCCCTGCCCCATTGCGGCCACATCGTACGAAGGGGGGTCCGTCCCCATTCCTCCAAGTGGTGCCATATCTCCACCATCGGTGGTGATCTTGAGTCGGCCTGTCGCCTCAATGGCAAACTCCGCAAGCCTACGACGGTCATTGCGAATTGCTTTTGCGGCATCGTCGTCCGGCTCATTCTCGCGGGAACTTCCCGTGTGACTGCTTTCAGTGCCCTTGCTGCTTTCGGCAGTCTCACTGCCGTCGGCAACTTCAGGCGATGTGACGGGCGCCATATCCTTCTCGAGAAATCGGCTCGAGTTCGCCGCACGACGATGGCGATGGTTGCGATCCTGGTCACCTTCGCCATCGTCGGCATTGTGCTCTTTGTCGGGGTCCTCCTCCGGGAGAACCTCCCCCATCACGTCGTCCGTCGCATGGGGGTCGCCCACGTACGCATCGATGTGCTCGTCAAGCACTTTTTCGGCCTCCAAATGCTTCTCAGTATTGCCAAGGTTGGCGTCGGTTGCCTTAGGCAATACGGTAGCCTTAGGCAGTACGGTTGCCTTTGGGTTGGCAATCGTGCTTGCAGTGACGGCTCCCAAAATTTGGATTTCGTCAAGGGCGTGTAGTGAGAACGTCACCACCTTGCCCTTGTTGGTCTTGGACAGTCCGGCACTTGCCATCTCGTCATTTTTGCAACTAGCACGTGAAGGTTGTTGTGAGGATCACCCCACAACGAGGAGGAATCGCCTCCTAAGATGTTGCTCTCACGATCGGTGAGGCAATTATGAATTAATTCTCTATTTTCCTAGGCCGCCATGTCGGCACAAGGTCGTGGGTTTTGAAAATAGTCTTCCTAAGCCGTGACTCACGGTGATTGGTAAGGACTAGTACCTAGGCAAACAGAAAGTTACAAGACAAGGGATGTGAGTGTCGCTCACAAAACAAGAGCAAGGAGTGCAAAGAGGAATTCTAAAAATTCCTAACAAGTCTTTCACTCTTTGTTCTACTTCTTGTCTTCCTCTTGTCTTCTTGTCTTCCTTGGTCTTCTCTTCACACTCCTTGACGCCTCTCGCATTCTTGGACGGCGTCTCCCTTGAGCCGGCAGCGTTGGCAAGCTTCCAAAAATCTTCATGGTGTCACCCTCCTTCTTTTTAGGGTGCTCTCAGGCCGTAAGAGTCCCTAAGCTTAGGAAGGGGTACTGTCCCAATTTATGGATGAAGGAGTTTTGAAGGAGCCTTGAAAATGGGGAGGATTGTGTGGTTTTTTAGGGTGGAAACTCCCCACCCCGCCCCACAAAAACCCTCCTAGCCCTCTGAAAGTGAGGAGAGGCTGGAAGGAAGAGTCTCCACCAAGTAGAGCTGATTTCAAGCTCTCTAATGCAATTTACGGTGCTTCAATCCGTGAAGTGTAGATGCCCTAGTCCCTTCTGGCATTTCTGCTACTGCTTGTAGCTGCCGGCAGCGTTTTATATGTGTCGTAGCAGCCGTTTCCTTCAAACCCTTGGTTGCAAGGGTCGTCTGGCTCTGAGAACTACTGTAACGGGTCAAGTCTCCATCTCCTACACTAAAGTCGTCGTTGGAGTTTACAGAATAGCGTTCTCAGTCTGCGTCAGGGGTTTATCCCCTTTGCAGGACTGAGGGGCAATCATCATCAACGACCCAGAGTAGGGAGACTTGATTATTTCGAGTCTCCAGAGGCCCATTTCCGTTTTTGACCTTACCACTGGTTTTGGGACCCAAACCAGGGGTTTTTACCTCGAACTCGTGTGTTTGCACGAGTTACTTTGTTGTTTTTATGTCAAAGTTCGTCGCAAACGAACTTTGATTTACATTTTGAAGTTCTGGCGCGAAATCGTCGAGTGCAATGCACGCAAGAAATTTTGCTCCAGTTCTCTCACCTCTCGTCCCTCGTCCCCCTCCCTCGTCCTCGCTCGCTCGCTTGCGAGCAGGGCGAGCGGGGGCAAGGGCACGAGGCCAGAAGGCCTCACCCTCGAGGCCCTCGTGGGCCCTCAGCCGCCGATAGGGGGGAGGCAGCGATCGGCGGCTGGCGGTTGGCCGGCCGATGGCCGGCCGGTCGCATGGCCGGCCACCGGCCGTCCAGCCTGCCGGCAGGAGCTGGCTAGCGGCCAGTGAAATGCTGGCCGCCGGCCAGCTCTCACTGACGCGAGGGGTGGTGCGCAACCATGCCTTGCTTCAGCGAGGAGGGAGGGCTGAACCGGCCCTCCCGCAATTGGAGACCACATGATTTATCGCCTAGGATCTGTTCAGCTACGGTATCAGCATCTCCATCGAGGACATCGCCGCCAGGTTCATCTACCCAGGGGAAGTGTTGTATGGACCTCGACCTGACGCCACGTCATGGGAGATGCATGGCGAGGGATCAATGCTCTGCTATGAGCATACTACAGCAGCCGGCATGCGGCTGATGCTACGTACCGGCACAGCTACATGGGGATGGTAACACCCTGTTGTTCGAGACCCGGAAATTTGGTCCGTTGTACCAGTGTCACAAGGAGACCCTTCGATCGTGTGTTCTGGTGTGTGGCATGTGCATGCGATCTGGGTCGCTCATAGTGGTCGAGAGCCGGACACGTGATGAGTTGTACCCCATGTTACGAGGAGATCCCCCCATGATCATGTGTGTTGGTTGATGATGCTATTGTCGCCGACATACGAACACTTGTTGGATTGCTCGTAGCAGTCGAGCCCCGGGCACTGGTACCATCAGTGTCACCAGGACACGCTCTTGTCGTCTGACATGTGTATGATGTGCATTACACTTGTTTGTGCGTGTGTGCATCACTCCTCTCATGGTCGAGACCCAGACACTTGGTAGGATGTGTGCCTGTCTAGGGAGACCTTAGATGGGTAGCAGATGTGTATGTGTGTGACTTCACTCGTGCACATTGTGGCTTGGCATACGCCATTGTTCGGTGCCTTGGCTCACTCTTTCTGGCGTTGACGGCCATGTCAGCCAGGGAGAGTGTTGGTTTCTGTGGCTTCCACCCGTCACGACCGACGCCAATAGATTACCCATATACCCACGTTGGTGGTATATAGTAGATGAGGGCGTGACGACACGACAGGCCTCCATAGTGTCCCGAGACTTCTCTAGCATCTACAACAGCGCCGGGGAGACACATTCGATAGGTTCCGGCAGCCCTGTTGGCTTGTCGGCAACTAGGAGAGTTTTCTCGGTGGGTTGAGACCTGCATAGATAGTGGACTATGCCGGTACGACGAGGAGACCCGATGGCTGTAGTAGTGCTTCCGAAATTCAAAAAGCCATTTGTGATGTCTGGAATTTGATTTTGAGTATTTCTAGCACTGCTTGTCTTTTCTCGGTGGTGGGGACCCGGCCACCAGGAGAGCTTTTCCGGTGCCTGGAGGAGACCACCTTTGTTTTTCTGGTGGTGGATGCAGTACGTTCTCCCCGCTGACTCGTTTGGGTTCAGCGGGGGTGACGGGGCCCGGTGCGGCTAGCTGCCGACGCCCCTAAATCAGCCCGCTAGGGGTTCATTTGTACCCTCTCCTTGTTCTTTTATGTTATGCGTGAAGACTTAGCCAAATTTTTGCCGTTTTGCACTTCACTCACACTAAGAGCTTATGCTCGTGTTTGCATGGGCCTGCATGTCCTTATTAACTTCCAACCGTCGATGCGTACCGGCAGCCTAGTTGACTTGTCGGGAGCTAGGAGAGTTTTCTCTGTGGGTTGATACCCACGCACTCTGTTGACAGTACCGGTGTGACGAGGAGACCCGATGGCTATAGTAGATCTTCCGATGTTCAGAAAGTTATTTGTGATGTCCGGACGCTCATTCCGAGTGTTTCTGGCACTGCTCATATTTTCTCAGTGGTCGATACCTGGACACTGGAAGAGCTATTCCGGTGCCTCGAGAGAGCCACCTTTGTTGTTCACGTGGTCTATGCAGTGTGCTCTCCCCGCTCACTGTTGGTTTTCGTGCATCTCTCATTGTACTCTGTTGTGTCCTCCCGGCTTGTGTACATCGGCATGCGGATGACTAACGGCGAGACTTGACGCCGCTGGAGTGTCGCTCTATGGAGCCGACACACGCTGAGGCCCACTCACCCGTCGCTGGAGCCTCCTCCCTCTGGTGATGCACTCAGCTCCATCGGCAGGCCTCCTTGGTGGTCGGACCGCCTCCTCGGTGGTCGGGCCGCCGGCGGTCACTGCCACTGCAGATGTTGTCTGCATGCACCTAGCGCTTTGTCTGGCTGTGGCATTGCATCTGCAGCATCTTGCGGTGCCTAGGGTCCATGTCTCCTGTGATATGGCCCTGTTTGCCATCGTTGACTGTCGTAGGCACTGCCTGGGTTCGGACAGCCATGACTCTTTACTACTATTTTTCTACCTGATTCTGACTGCACAACTGCGTTCACATCGGCGGTATTCTGGTATGGTCCAGTTTTCAGGCAAAACAGACGACACCCGGGTTTTGGGCTTTCGGGCGTCTGGCAGGGCATACCGAGAAAACCCTGCCTGCCAGAAAATAGGTCCTATACTATTTTCTGATTGGCTGGTTAGCTGAGTAACAAATTCTACACTAGTGGGGGGGAGCTAGAACTTGCAGGGGTCTCCCATTGTTGCTCATTCTTCATTCCTAATCAGTCACTTTCAGCTTTCAGCTGCTTTCTGGTGCTAACACTGGCGCGCACGTTTCTGAGTAACAAACCCAGAGCTTCCAGACTTATACTCTAGAGCAGCAGACTGAGGGGGCAGCAGACTTAAGCAACGAGCGTGGAAGCCCGCAAGCTGCATCAACAACGCATGCTGCCCCAACCTGTTTCCTAGGTTTTCTAGCTTGGTATCAAAGCGTAGAAGTAGCAGCAGAAGACTGGCGTACAGGTGCCAGTCAACGCCGGCGGACCCCCATACGCGCCAGTGCAGGGGTGTTGAAAATAGGATCAGCCTCAGAGGTCAACATGAACCAATACACAATTGACACAATTGGAAGTCAAAACATTAACTCCATTAACTCCATTACCTCTGGATACACAAGTCACACACTCGGCCATTACTCTTGGCCAGGTTCTACACACAATACGAGATTCAAGAGCCTTAGCCAAGGCCTTAGGAAGATAGTACGTCTCCTGCTGATTCTAACGGTATGCTGCATGCCTGATTTTGTGCACTACACACGAAGCTATCTACAAATGAAGTTAGCTACTGCTATATGCTAGTCTGAGACCTACAAGTGCTCTGAACTGAACAAAGAATGGATGAGCGACTGTCCGTCACGCTTGTAGCTCATACGGACTCCTCTCGGGGACGAGAGTCGTGGCGTGAAGTGGAGCCGGCGGTCATCAGGCCATCTCGATGGATGGACGGATGACGGCGTCCGGATCCGCGACTGCAGCCCGGTCGTTGTCGATCCGTCGCTCCACTGGTTGGCTGTTGACATTAGCCCACCGGTTCGTCTCGCCAACTGTCCTGCCGTCGATCAGATTTTGCTTCGTCTGCGTTGCCGTTTGATCCTCTTGCTCGCTCCCTGGCCCTGGGCTTTACTCGATGGTTTCCCATCGCGGAAATCACGCCGACTAGCTGGAGTCTTGGTTGGTCTCGCTCCAGGGCTACCACGTCAGCATGTTCTACCGAGAGGAACTCTCGCTCAGACTCTCGGTAGTCTCGGTGCTTTTGCCAGCTGTTGCCATCTTTTGCCATCTGTTCCGCAATTTCCTCTGGAATATATGCGATGTGTTCCCATGACATCGTCGACAAGCAGGTACCAGCAAAATGGCCGCGGAAGGCACTGTGAGCGGGGTTTCCCCCGCACAGTGTAACTGACCCCGTCATGGCGAGGGATAGATTAGGTAGGGCATAGAAGTGGGAGAGAGAGAGAGAGAGAGAGAGAGAGAGAGAAANNNNAGGCACTGTGAGCGGGGTTTCCCCCGCACAGTGTAACTGACCCCGTCATGGCGAGGGATAGATTAGGTAGGGCATAGAAGTGGGAGAGAGAGAGAGAGAGAGAGAGAGAGAGAGAGAGAGTAATGAGCTCTCTCCCACCTCTCTTTTGCCTTTTTGCCGTGCCAAACCCAACCAACACGAGTATGCCATTGTTGCCAGTTTAGGACAGAGACTATGCCACTGTCGTCAGGTTGTGGCATAAACTATGCCACTTTCATCTTTGGGCCAGTGCTCAAAATCCAGCCGTTGGATGGAGCTGAAACTTGAACCGTAGAGGGGTGAGGATATGAGCTTTCCAGAGGCACCGTCGGATCGAAGATCGGACGACGGAGGAGGAAGACATGAATTCCTCCAACGTCGGATATATCTCCAAATCCAGCCATTGGACTGGAGATCTGACGACAGATGTGGGAGATATCCATTTTCCAACAAGGGGAAATGCTGCCGGATTTCTTCTGGCAGCATTGAACCGCCTGGCGGCGGCGTCAGATTTTTTCCCACGACCACTGGGCCAGGGGACATGCTGCCAAAATTTTTCGGCAGCACTGACCCCCACGCGTGATGTGAGGAGGTGAGCATCAGGCCACGTCCAACACCTACGGGCGACGACGCACGCTGCAACGTCACCCAGGTGCAGTGACTGGCACCAACACGCAGTAGCAGCAGTCTGCAGCAACGGCAGCTGTAGGCAACAGTAGCGAGCAGTGGAAGCAGCAGCCAGAAGCAGCTGCGTGCAGCAGCAGCAACAGGCAAAAGCAGTAGCTCGCAGCAACCTGCAGCAGCAGCAGCCCGTAGTAGCAGCAAGCAGCAGCAGCAACAAGCAACAGTTGCAGCAGCGTGCAGCAACAGCAACAGCAGGCTGTAGTAGCCGAAGTAGCAAGCCGCAACAGCAGCCAGCTGCAGCAGCGGCTGCAGCGAGCAGCTGCCAGCAGCAGCTGCTGCTGCCAGCAAACAGCAGCTTGCTGCCAGCGAGCAGCTGCTCACTGCCAGCCAGCAGTAGCCCACTACTCGCAGCTAGGAGCGGGCAGCTGCCCGCTGTGACACACGAGAAAAGGAAAAANCAGCAGCAGCAACAAGCAACAGTTGCAGCAGCGTGCAGCAACAGCAACAGCAGGCTGTAGTAGCCGAAGTAGCAAGCCGCAACAGCAGCCAGCTGCAGCAGCGGCTGCAGCGAGCAGCTGCCAGCAGCAGCTGCTGCTGCTCGCTGCCCGCACCAAACGAGCAGCGAGCAGCAGCCTGCTGCTGCCAGCAAACAGCAGCTTGCTGCCAGCGAGCAGCTGCTCACTGCCAGCCAGCAGTAGCCCACTACTCGCAGCTAGGAGCGGGCAGCTGCCCGCTGTGACACACGAGAAAAGGAAAAAAAATGCAAGAAGACAAAAAACATCCCCCATCCCACACGCTTTGCTGCCGCGGCTGCAGCAGCTGCCTTTGCTGCTACCGCCACAACAGCCGCAGCAGCCTGGAGCAGTAGCATTTGCTGTTGCAACTGCAGGCGCAGCAACAACAGTAGCAACAGCAGCAACAGCTGCAGCAGCAGCAGTAGCAGCAGCTGCAACAGTAGTAGCAGCAGCAGCAGCCGCAGCAGCAGAAGTAGCAGCAGCTGCAACAGCAACAACAGGAGCAGCAACACCAACCGCAGCAGCAGTAGCAGCACCAATAGGAGCAGCAACAACAATAGCAGCAGTAGCCACAACAGCAGCTGTAGCAGCAGCAGCAGCAGCAACAACAACAGCAGCTGCAGTAGCGGTCCCAACAACCTCCACTGCTGATGTCAGTATCCCGCTACTGACGTCACTACTGACATCACTATTGACATCATCAACTCACAAAAAAAGGGGGCGAGGGAAGGGGGAAGCAAACCTAAGGGTGGAAAGGACGTCCACCGCCCTCAGCAGACATCACTGCTAACGTCAGCACCACCAAAAAAAAAAAAACAACACAAAAGGGCATCACACCATGGCTGGTAGCCCCACTGGGGAGGGGTCCTCCTTTGTTGGGGGGAACCCCACCCCCCCTTTCTTGCAGCGGTTGCAGCAGCAGCAGGAGCAGCAACAGCAGCAGCAATAGCAGCAGAAGCGACAGTAGCAGCAACAGCACTAGCAGCAGCAGGAGTAGAAGTAGCACCAATAGCAGCAGCAACAGTAGCAAGAACAGCAGGAGCAACAGGAGCAGCAGTAGTAGGAGCAGCAGCAGCAGCGGAAGCAGTAACCAAGCAGTAGCAACAGCAGTGGCAGCAGCCCTCTGGCGTCATTGGCGACAACCCTGACCCCCTCGTGGCTCTTCAGCAACAGCTCACCGCCCTGACGCAGCAGCTTGCGGCACTGAAGCCGTTGGTCTCTCAGACAATCCCCATTGCGCCGCCATCCTTCACCCCTCAAGGGCACGCCAACCCAGATGTGTCTACTGCCATGCACTACCTGGCGCAACAGCAGACTCTGCGCCAGCGGCAGACAGTGACCTCCGTCCTTGGCCCCACTCTGGGTGCCGGCCGCAGGCAAAAGGACTTTGAGACGCCGCCGCCGCCGCTTCAGGACGGCGAGCAGTTCCGGAGCTGGGAGCTCAGCTTCCGGATCTGGTCCAAAGGTGAGGGCCTTTGGGTATACTACACCCTGCCGTACGATGCCACCCTGGCCGACCAGTTATATGACGCTGGTCGTGCCGTCCGTGCTTTAGTCCCTGTCGCCCCTCCGGCTTCCCGCCTTGCCCTCGAGCCCTTCTTAGGCGACTTCACCACTGGCGCCACCCCAGACCCTGCAGCCGCGTGGCACGTCCTCACTCGTCCCCATCGCCTGTCAAGCCAGGCTGAGACCAGCCGCCTGCTGCGACAGTTCAACTCCCTGCACATGGAGGAGACTGAGACAGTCACCTCCTACTGGCTACAAGCGGAGGACATCCTTCGTCGTCTCGGCAAGTCTGCCCGACCCCCTCTGGCTGCGCTCCTCACCATCAAGCGTGGTGCCACCGACGCGTACGCGGGCGTCTTCGTCCACTACCCTCACAACGTTCTCTCCACCATGGCGTCCCAGGGCTCCCTCATGCCCTAGGCATACGAGCTTTTCCTCCGGATTGAGGAAGCTCGTCTGGAGTCCCGACTCCAGCGCACGGAGGTTGTTGCCTCCCCTATCGTCGCCGTCCCTGTTGTCGCCTCTATGGCCGTTGCCTCCCTCGCCGCATCTACCTCATCATTGTCAGGGAAGAAGAAGCATCGGAAGAAGAAAGGCAAGGGTCAACAGCAGTAGCAGCAGCAGCCGTCGACCGGGTCCAGTGGTGGCGGCTTGGTCTGCCACAGCTATGGCCAGCCCGGGCACGGGTGGTACACATGCCCTCTACCAACGAACGAGGCACGCGTCATCGCCACCATGCGTTGCCAGCGCGAGCGCCGTCTCACCTCTGCCGCCGTAGCTGTCGCCGGCTTCAACACCTCGGCCTCGTCCAGTAGCTCCACCACTCCCGTTGCCTCGCCAGGCCCACCGCCACCAGTGCCGCAGCCGTCTGTACAGGCACAGTCATCCTTCTACCCGGGCTCCGGCACTGTCAACCCACACTCCGTCTACACTCCAGGGCCGTCCTCCCGTGAGCGCCAGCTAGAGCAATTCATCGCGCTCCAGCTCGGCCTGCCTCGCCCTCCTCCCTAGGGAAGTGCGAGTTGCATCACTTCTTGCTCTCCTGTCCAGCCTTGCATGACTGAGACTGAGCTACAGTCGTGCCCCATTTCCTTGTATGTCTCATCGTCTCACATGGTCTCCGCTACCCCTTCCCATGACGACGTCGCTAGGCTTGACGATTGGCAGTCTCGGTTCGCGCCTCCTTCCACCGCATCCGCGTCCCTTGCTTGCTGCCATGTGACCGTTAGCGATCTAGCGAACCCGGTCCAGGACCTTGCTGAGACCGAGATCATTGACTCCGGGGCCACGCATCACATGACCGCCTCTTGTGCGGCCTTTAGTATGCTCGTTCCTGTAGGCGATGTCTCTGGTGTCCGGACAAGCTTTGGCCAGATGTTGCCTGTCCGTGGTGTTGGCGTCGTTCGTTTCCGTGGTCCCTCCAGTGAAGTCTTTCTGGCCGATGTCCTCTTTGTCCCTGGTCTTGAGCTTAGCATACAGTCCATCACTGCTCTTGACCGCATGAGCATGGAAGTTGTGCACTCGCGTGGTGTTGGCATAGTGTCGTTACGTCCGTCTGGTCTTATTGTGCTGCACGCCACCACCCGTGGCAACCTCTAGCATGCACCTCGCAGGTCCTCCTCTCCTTCCGTCTCCTCCCCATCAACCGCCACAGGCCATGTGTTTTTCACCAGTACAATTTCTCCTGAGCACACTCGTCTCTTGCACCCCCGCCTCTGCCACGTCCACTCTGCCGTCGTAGACAGCATGCTCCGCACCCAGCCGGCCAAGGACCTTGACCCGGAGACTTTCCCCCTCTCGTGTTCCACTGAGTGCATTGACTGCGCTGAGGGGAAGATGCACCGGTCCACATACCCCTTGTCTTCCTCCCGTGCGTCCGCCCCTCTTGCCCTTGTCCTCTCGGACGTCATGGGTCCTCTCCCACACCGAGTCCGTCGGCGAACATGGTCGCTATGTCCTCACCCTCACTGACGACTATTCTCGCTACCGCTGGGTCTTCTGCCTTCGGCAGAAGAGCGATGTCGCCCACGCCATCCAAGACTGGCTTGTCCTTGCGGAGCATGAGTATGGCCGCTCTCTCCGCCGTTTTCACTCCGATCGCGGCGGTGAGTACATGGGTGAGGCCACAACCTTTCTCGCCTCCCACGGCATCCGCCATGAGACGTCTGCGCCTTACACGCCTGCCCAGAACGGTGTCTCCAAACAATGGAACCGTACCATGGCCGACGCCGTCCGCACCATGCGCGTCGAGTCTTGTCTCTCCGATGGCTTCTATTTTGAAGCCATGGCCTACATGACCTGGGTCTGGAACCGGATTCCCCACGGTTCGCTTCCTCACCTATCCACGCCGTACTAGCATTGGTGCAGTCAGCACGCTGACCTCCGCCCAGCTCGAGTCTAGGGTTGCGTGGCCATTGTGTGGCTGCTCGCCCCGTAGTAGGGCGGCAAGCTTGCCCCCCGCGGACGTCCGTGCATCTTCCTCGGTGTCTCTCATCAGTCCAAGGCCTAGCGCTTCTGGGATCCCTCCCAGCACTGCATCGTTGAGTCGCGAGACGCCCTCTTCTTCGAGGACCTGTTTCCTCGCGAACTCATTCACTCCGGCTCGTCCATGTCCATCCCGTTGCATGGGGGAGTGGTGAGTTCGTCCTCCGTCTTGCCGCTTCCGGGTGACACAACTCTTAGTCCTTCCAAGCCGATAGTCCCAGTCGCATCTACTGGTCCCTCCGGGCCAGCACTCCTAGTCGCGTCCACTGGTCCCTCCGAGCCGGCAGCCCCAGTTGTGTCCACTGGTCCCTCCGGGCCAGCAGCCCCAGTCGCGTCCGCTGATCCCTCCGGGCCAGCAGCCCCAGTCGCATCCACTGGTTCCTCCGGCCGGCAACCCCAGCCGTATCCACTTGTCCCTCTGGGCCAGGAGCCCTAGTCGCGTCCGCTCATCCCTCCGGGCCGGTAGGCCAAGTCGCGTCCGCTGGTTCCTCCGGGCCGGCAACCCCAGCCACGTCTGCTGGTCCCTCCGGGCCAGCAGCCCCAGTCGCGTCCGCTGGTCCCTCCGGGCCAGCAGCCCCAGTCGCGTCCGCAGGTCCCTCCGGGTCGGCAGCCCCAGTCGCGTCTTCATGTCCTTCCTGACCGGCAGCCCGAGTTGCGTCTGCTGGCCCCTCCGAGCCAGCAGCTCCAGTCGCTCCTGTCGGGCCAGCAGCCCTCGTTAAATCCGCAGGCCCCTTCGGGCCAGCAACCCCATCCGCCTCCATTGTCCTGGCGAACTCAGTGCCATCGCCTGCCCTGCCACGCTACACGCGTGGCCCAGGCGGCAGCCTCCGACCCAGACCGTCGGTGAGCGCGCAGGCCGTCGCACCGCGCTTCGTGGCGCCTCAAAACCCAGTGGCTCCACGTGTCTCCTCCACTCCCACGGTCATGAGTGGGGATCCTGGCACCAAGGCCCTCGGCTTGACCGCCTTGGCCATCATTACAGACCTTCACCCGGGCTCCACACTGGGCTACGCCATGCTTCATCATGAGCATCGGCACGCTGTCGTGGCTGCACTCGCGCGCATCCCACCTGGGGCTCGAGATGCACACGCTCTCTCGGTCCGCTCCATAGCACGCCCGGAGGACCCAGGCACCCTGCGGGAGGCACGAGCCTCTCCTGAGGCTACACACTGGGACGCTGCCTGCACCGATGAGCTTGCCGCTATCCGAAAGCACCACGTGTACGACCTCGTCGACCTTCCTCCAGGTCGGAAGGCCATCGGCGCCAAGTGGATCTTTCAGCGCAAGTGGAAGCCCGACGGGTCCTTGGACAAGTACAAGGCCTGCCTTACAACCAAGGGTTTTGTCCAGATTCCTTGGGTCGATTACGACTAGATCTTTGCCCCAGTTGGCCGGTTCTCCACTAGCCGGGCACTCTTCAGCCAGGTCGCCCAGCATGGGTGGGAGCTGCATCAGATGGATGTGAGCAACGCTTTTCTCCATGGCTCAATGGAGGGTGAGGAGCTCAACATGGTGCAGCCCCCAGGCTTCGACGATGGCACTGGGATATTCTCGTGACTGCGCAAGGCCCTCTATGGCCTGAAGCAATCGCCTCAGTGCTGGAACCAAGAAATCAGCAACACGCTCCTTCGTGGCGGGCTCCAACGCAACATCGCTGACCCATCACTGTTTGTCTGTCCGCGATGCCAGACTTTTGCCGTTGTTCTTGTTGTGCATCGACGATCTACTCATTGCCTCACTAGACATGGCTAGATCCAGAGTGTCAGGCACCTACTGCATGCCGCCTACCAGATGAAGGACCTCGGATCTGCCAGAGTCTTCATGGGCATGGAGCTCGAGCATGATCGCTCCCAGGGTGTCCTGCGCATCCACCGAGCCCCCTTTGTGCGGACACTGTCCACCCGCTTTGCGTAGGACCTGCCACTTGTGCTGAGCGCATCCTCACCCATGTCACCCAATGGCCAGGTGAAGCTGAAGAGTCCTGACCCAGCCATTGTGGGGGAGCCAGTTGACGTGACCACGTACCTACGAGTCATCAGGTCACTGATATTCCTGGCAACGACGACGCGCCCAGACATCGCATTCGCCGTCAACCTCCTAGCCCAGTTCTCTCAAGAGCCGCGTCACCTCCACTACGAGGCTGCAATCCGAGTACTGCGCTTTGTCATCTCAACTCCTCGTGGAGGTCTCATGTTCCGCCGTCAGCCGTCTGTTGTCGCGGTGGGCTACACCGATAGTCACTGGGCCGGCAGTCCGGACGATAAGAGCCGCACAGGCTGGATCTTTTGGATTGGCGGCACAGCTATGTCCTAGCGTAGTGGCAAGCAGGGATGTGTTGCACGCAGCACTGTTGAGGCTGAGTACATTGCTCTTGGCTCAGGCGCATGTAAGAGTGTGTGGTTGCGTCGTCTGTTGTCAAAGTTGCGTCAGTCTGTCGCATCCGTCACGTTGCACTGTGACAATGAAAGTGCCATGGCCATCGCCGACAATGACGGCGTGCATCACACACGCACAAAGCACATCAACATTGAGTATCACTATGTCCATTCTTTGTTGCATGACGGCAGCATCAGCATTGTGTGCGTTGAGACAGCACGGCAGTTGGTTGACTTCTTAACCAAGGCACTGAAGCGCGACTCGTTCAACAATGCTGTGAGTTCAGTCGGCATGCATCTGTGAGTGACTCTCTCTGTTCCTGTTTGCGTTTCTGCTTGGCCTCGGGGAGTTCGGTTGTTGACTGTGTCTCTGCCCGCACATGTGCACTACGCCTGTGAGTCATGGGGGAGTGTTGGTTTTTGTGCATCTCTCATTGTACTGTGTTGTATCCTCCCGGCTTGTGTACATCAGCATGCAGATGACTGACGACGAGACTTGACGCCGCTGGAGTGTTGCTCGGTGGAGCCAACGCACACTGAGGCCCACTCACCCGTCGCTGGAGCCTCCTCCCTCTAGCGATGTGCTCAGCTCCATCGGCAGGCCTCCTCAATGGTCAGGCCACCGGCGGTCACTGCCACTGTAGATGCTGTCTGCATGCACCTAGCGCTTTGTCTGGCTGTGGCATTGCATCTGCAGCATCTTGCGGTGCCTAGGGTCCATGTCTCCTGTTGTATGGCCCTGTTTGGCATCGTTGACTTTCGTAGGCACTGCCTGGGTTCGGGCAGCCATAACTCTTTACTGCTATTTTTCTACCTGATTCTGACCGCACGACTACGTTCACAGCGGCAGTATTATGGTATGGTCCAGTTTTCAGGCAAAACGGACGACGTCCAGTTTTGGGCTGTCGGGTGTCTGGCAGGGCTCACTGAGAAAACCCTGCTTGCCAGAAAATAGGTCCTAGACTATTTTCTGATTGGCTGGTTAGCTGAGTAACAAGTTCTACACTAGTGGGGGGGAGCTAGAACTTGGAGGGGTCTCAGTTGCTTTCTGGCGCTAACACTGGCGCGCACGTTTCTGAGTAACAAACCCAGAGCTTCCAGACTTAGACTCTAGAGCAGCAGACTCAGGGGGGCAGCAGACTTAAGCAACGAGCGTGGAAACCCGCACGCTGCATCAACAACGCATGTTGCCCCAACCTGCTGCGTATGTTTTTTAGCTCTAACTCATTTGGGCTCGAAGGGGGTAAAGAGACCTGGTGCGGCTAGCTGCCTGCGCCCATATGTAAGCCCGCTAGGGGCTCATTTGTAAACTCTCCTTTTTCTTTAACGCGTTTCAGACTTGGGCAGATTTTGGCTTCACTATCTGCCTGCTACACACAGAGCTCATGACATTTTTTGCATGGGCCTGTTTGCCCTAGTTTCTAGTTGAGCCGGTGAAGATACGCTTGAAAACGTAGAAGTGACTAACGAAGATCCCGGACAAGTGTGTATCTAGTCTTTCCCAGACACGCTTGTTCAACCAACAGGTCAGAAAACAGGCAAATCCGGCTGCAAGCTCCAAAACAAGACTAGAAGGAAATCCAAGAGGCGACGGGCTCCTTGGTTGTCCGAACGATAAACCAAAGCGCCACGAGCATAAACAAAAACTCCACGTTACTGGATCATGAACGAGCAAGAATAGCACCGGTGAGAAAATGGACTCTGGGAGGTGGTCACCATTAAACCTCTCGAGAGCACGTGAGGCCGCACCGGCAAATGCTGACGCTGTCAAAGTAGCCGTTGAGTGTCCCGGCACACCAGGGAGCCGTGGCGACAAGTCCAGTGGTCACCGTGACTCACACACCAACAGTATCCTCGCCTTGTTTGTAATCTACACGTTCTTGATTAAGCGAGTTCTCCCAGACCACCAGAGCTCATGTCTCAAGTGTAAATCATAGGCAGCAAGTTGGGGCAGCAGCGTTGTTGATGCAGCGTGTGGTCTTCCATGCTCATTGCTTAGTCTGATGCCCCCTCAGCCTGTTGCTCTAAAGTCGAAGTCTGAGTGCTCTGGGTTTGTTACTCAAAAGTGCACGCGCAAGTGTTAGGGCCAGTATAACGGGTCGAGTCTCCAGCTCCTGCTCTGAAGTCGTGGTCGGAGTTCGCAGAATGGCGTTCTCAGTCCACGTCAGGGGTTTACCCCCTTCGCAAGACTGAGGGGCAATCATCAACAACAACCCAGAGCAGGGAGACTCGAACATTTCGAGTCTCCGGAAGCCCATTTCCGTTTGTAACCAAACCCCTGGTTTTGGGACCCAAACCGGGGGTCTTTACCTCGAACTCGTGTGATTGCACGAGTTGTTTTCTCTGTTTTATGTAAAAGTTCGTCGTAAACGAACTTCGATATACGTTTTGTCGTCCTGGTGCGAAATCGTCGCGTGCGAGGCACGCTGGCGATTTCGCGCCAGTTATTTCGACCTCACCCTCACTCCCCCTATCCCTCATTCTCTCTTGCTCGTTTGCAAGAAGGGCGAGGGGGGGCGAGGGCACGAGGCCACGAGGCCTCACCCTCGAGGCCCTCGTGGCCCCTCAGCCGCCGATCGGGCTGAGGCCGCGATCGGCGGCTGGCGGCTGGCCGGCCGGTGGCCGTCCGGTCGCTTGGCCGGCCGCCGGCCGTCCAGCCGGCCGGCAGCGAGCTGGCCGACGGCCAGCGAATTGCTGGCCATCGGCCAGTCCTCGCTGACGTGACCACCCCTCGCTTCAACAAGGAGGGAGGGCTGAACCGGCCCTCCCGCTACATTCCTCCCCGTTTATTATGAACCGTCCCAGTTCATGAACAACAAGTAGGACTGTCAGTCACTGAGTCATCAACATTGTGAAAGAAAATTAATGATTTCAATCACCAGCTAAACATGAACACGTGCATGGTACTTAGACCTAAGCTGCAGCTTGTAGGGCAGTACGGCTAGCAGCCTCCCCCCTTTAGGCTGGAGCGTCCGCGCGACAACCATGTTGGGCGTCCCCAACCTCCTATGGTCGCTGTCCATGAATGCTGCCCTGTGGGAATGTTGTTTACTTTTTCCGCGTTCAGGTGGTACCTCCTGTCACGCGTCAATCTGTGTGAGCAACAAGCTCGCCCCATAACTCGTTGACCACCCCTGTGGCCAACCGAGATTCGGGCTCCCATGAATTATGTTCAGGTCCACAACCGGCCCAATGAACGAGGTACTCCCTGACAACGCGCGACCGAAGAGTACGCTCTCGGTGCTGGAGTAGGCGAAGGACCTCGTATTGGCCGTCGACAGCCAGGACTGCTGGCGGTTGCTGAACGGTTCCTTCTGCCGTGTATGGAGCCAGCAGGCTCACATGAAACACGTCATGTTTCTTCATACTCGGCGGAAGTAGCAATCGGTATGCCATTGGCCCGATGCGTGCCACAATGAGAAACGGCCCAATCCACTTCGGTAGACGTTTTCTTGCCCCTGGCGACTTCAACCGAAGGTTTTTAGTGCTAAGCAGCACTTTGTCACCGATGTCAAACGAGACCTCCCGGCGACCTTTGTCGGAATATGCCTTTTGTCACTGCCGAGCTGCTTGAAGGTGACCCTTCCCCTCTTGTAACAAGGAGTCGATGCGCTCGGCAAAGGCTTGAGCGGAAGGAACCTGCCCTCCTCTACTCCCACTCTTCACCAAGGAAGAGGGTACCACTGGATGCCGACCACTATTCAACACGAACCGTGTGAACTGTGTGGACTCGTTCACAGAGTTGTTCACCGCAAACTCTGCCGGTGCTAGGAATTCGTCCCAATCATGCATGGCAGGGTCCATGTACATGCGGAGCATCTGCTCTAGAGTGCGATTCATGCGCTCTATTTGTCCTTCAGTTTGAGGGTGAAATGCTGTCGACATTTGCGATTCACTGCCGAAGTACTCGTGCATCTTTTGCCAGAACTTACTAGTAAATTTGCGATCTCGGTCGGAGATAATGCGCAACGGCAAGCCGTGGTACTTTACGACACCCTCAAAGAAGAGACGAGCGGTCTCCTCTGTGTTCACGTCAGTGGTTGTAGGAATGAAGTGTGTCATCTTCGTCAAAAGATCCACAACCACTAGTATTGCATCATGGCCACGGGCCGTGTCCGGAAGACCAGTAATGAAGTCCATGCTGACGCACTCCCATGGAGTCCCAGGAATGGGAAGCTGCTGGAGGAGTCCNCTTTTGCCAGAACTTACTAGTAAATTTGCGATCTCGGTCGGAGATAATGCGCAACGGCAAGCCGTGGTACTTTACGACACCCTCAAAGAAGAGACGAGCGGTCTCCTCTGTGTTCACGTCAGTGGTTGTAGGAATGAAGTGTGTCATCTTCGTCAAAAGATCCACAACCACTAGTATTGCATCATGGCCACGGGCCGTGTCCGGAAGACCAGTAATGAAGTCTATGCTGACGCACTCCCATGGAGTCCCAGGAATGGGAAGTTGTTGGAGGAGTCCAGCAAGCTTCTTGTTACTAGCCTTATTCCGAAGTCATGGATCCCATGTCATGAATACTTACGGACATCAACACTCCACCCTGGCCACCAATAGTGGTCCGAGAGTGCCTGTCCGGTCTTTCGGGGTCCCACATGACTTGCGACCGGCGGGTCGTGGAACTGGGAGATAACCTTTGCTCGAAGGTCTCACGAGTTTGGCACAACAACTTGTTCTTCATGCCAAAAGATTCTTGCGGCCTCCACCAAGCCGGACTTGTCTAGATTTTGGGAGTCTTGAAACCAAGAATCCACACAGTATCCCATCCAGATCCTATTTACAAAACCGTTGTAATGGATAATCTCTCGTGGTGGTTGCCGCAGAGGTGCAGGGGGATCTGATGGTTGTACTGTTGCTATTGCAATGGCCGTAAAATACCCACTGACTTCAGTGGTTGCTTTAATTTCCACAGGCTGTCGGCTGAGTGGATCGGCCACATTGATGCGTCCTGGGCAATATTCCCATGTGAACGAGAATCGACTCAGGTATTCACTCCGACGCACCTACCGTCTTGACAGGTTTGGTTGCGTTTGGAAGAACACCAATGGATTATGGTCGGTCACGACCGTCACACCCCCTTCAGCACCCTTGAGGTAGCAACGCCACATCTTGAAAGCGTGTACTACCGCAAGGAGCTCTTGATCCCAAGTCGTGTACCGCGTTTCCACGTAAATGAGCTTCCGGCTCTCATACGCAACTAGGTGACCGTTCTGAATGAGGACAGCTTCGAGTCCTACTACCGACGCATCACATCGAACCTCCCACGGTTGTGATGGATCCGGAAGAGCTAGGACGGGCGCCGTGGATAGGAGCTCTTTGACCTTGAGAAAAGCGTTCTCGCAATCAGATGTCCATTCCCAACGCACGTCTTTTTGCGTGAGCCTCGTTAGCGGTGCTGACAGGGTCAAATACCCTTGCATAAACCGTCGAAAGTAGTTTGCAAGGCCAAGGAAAGACCGTATGTGCCCAACATTCTCGGGACGTGGCCAGTCCACAATGGCTTGGACCTTTCGTGGATCAACACGGATGCCGTCCTTTCCGACGATGTGTCCAAGGTATTCGAGTTCATCTTGTGCAAACTTGCACTTGCTCACTTTCGCATAGAACTTTTGTTCCCGAATGATAGCGAGAACTTCGCGCAGATGTTCTATGTGCTCTTCCATTGATTTGGAGAAAACCAGGATGTCGCCCAGGTAAACCAAGACAAACTGTCCGAGTTGCTTGGCGAACGTTCGGTTCATTTCTCCTTGGAAGGTTGCCGGGGAATTCGTAAGCCCAAAGCATAACACTTGGAACTGATAGTGTCCCATGTGCGTTCGAAATGTGATTTTGCGCACATCATCTTCTATGATGCGGATTTCATGGTACCCTTGAGACAAATCCAAGGACGAAAATACTTTTGCGCCTGGGAGTTGGTCAAAAAGGTCCTCAATCCACGGTAAGGGGAATCGATTTTTCACCGTCAGCTTGTTCAACGCCCGGTAATCCACGCACATGCGTAAACCACTGTCCTTTCTGTTCACAAAAAGGATCAGCGCACCGTACGGCAAGCTACTGCGCTCGATCCACCCCTTTGCAAGGTACTCTTTGATTTGGTGTTTGGCTTCTTGCCCTTCTGCTGGACTAAGGCGATACATGGGTCTAAACGGAGGAGTCACCTCCGGTTGCAGCGGAATCGTGTGGCCCATGTGTCTTTCTGGTGGAAGCCCAGCCGGTGGGTCTTGGAATACATCCAAGAACCCCGCCAATAGAGACCTGATCTCTTGTGGCGTGTCTTCCGTCATGTCGTCCTCCACTTTTTGCAGTTAAGCCAAGAAGTATCAACAACCTTGTCGAATACGTCTCTTGACCTGCATTACAGACAAGCTGGCATGGACTTTGAGTCGGGACAATGATAATTCCGTACTCAGAATCAACGTAAAGCGGCGTTGTCCTTTTCGAAGGATCAAACACTTTGATTCAAAACAAATTTGAGCCTTGTTGTCACGGAGCCAGGGATTGCCTAGCACCACGTCAAACGGGTCAAGAAGGTTGAGTACCTTCAACGTGACACTCTGTGAGTACCCTTGAATACAAGTTTTTGCTTTACAAGTACCGATCACGGGTACCGTACGGTTGTCACCGACAACAACTGCGCCATTGAATGGCTCGTACTTCAGGCCAACCTGTCGGGTAAAGCCAAGGCTAACAAAAGAGTCATCCCCTCCAGTTTCAGCCAGTACGTTCACAGGAGCACCAGCTAGGTGTCCTTTGAACTGCATCGTCGTGTTGCCTCCACTCTTCCGATTGAACAGACTCGACGACGGTAAGCCGAGTTTGTGATAAACACGGAATCTGTACAACGGGCATCGCAACTCCCATGATTCACCCACTCAAGTCCACATCTTGTGGGCACGTGTGAATTCGGCTAGCACCTTCCTGTCTTTAAATTTGACTCGGTCGAAATCATTGACTAAGGGTACTACAAACCTGATTGAACTCATTGCTTTGAGGGCGTTTGCTTCAATCACTGTGTCACACAACTCTTGCACAATGGTCGGTGTCGCCACCACTAAGCATGTACAATCATGCATCTCGTCCGGGGATGCAAGGTTTAGTGGGCAATGTCGGTCAGCAAGTGTAGAATGCGGTTCAACAAGAGAAGAAAAGACAACAGAGAAATTTGAACTCGTCAAAACCTCAAATTGTTTAACATCCTCATCTGAAAACATGAAACCACACTCGTGATCCAGTTTTACCCCTGAGTGATCCCCACTGACGTCACTCAGGGGTGGGGAAACCCGTCCCACGGCCCTGTCCGTTACCACGGCCGGGCCCATTGCCGCGACCGCGACCCTGTCCACGGCCCTGTCCGCGGGCTCCTACTACACCATCCTCACAAGGTGCTACTGCTGTAGCTAACGCCGCGGCCTCTTGTCCACCTCCATCAGCCTAAGGGCACTCAACCCTAAAGTAGCCCGGCTGCATGCAGTTGTGGCAGAGCCCTTTGCGGAAGGATGTGTTGCGACGCTCACGCGCCACCTGCAGCTCGTCATTCTCGCGGCTGCGCTTGTTGTTCAGACCCTTGTATCCACCAGCCTTCTTGGCTGGAGGGTTTGCAGGCTGCTTGCCCTTGGCCCCGCCTCGCTGTCCAGCTGACCCACCAGCCCCTGCAGCGTCCGTGCGCATGTCGCGGCCTTGCTACGCCCGTGCGTTCGGTCGTGCATCAGAGTAGTGTTTCGGGTTCGCCGAATACACTTCGCTCATGTAGTCGCGCAACGCCCTCCAGCTTGTCCAAGCTTGGCCAGTGGCTGTCGTGGTGGTCTTTTCCTTCAGCTTCTTGCTGGCAAGACCATCACGCAAGTACTGCAGCAACATGCACTCCGGGTACTTGAAGGTCTGAGTCCCATCGCCCTCGGTGAAGCTTTTGGCTTCTTCCATGAGTGCGGCGAACTCGCTCAAGTAGTATTCGAGCGAGCTGCCCAGCTGCCTGAAGTCCTTGATCTTGTGGAAGGCACGCTGCGCCTCCTCATGTTGGGTGCACTTCTTGCGCATGATCGCGCAGAAGGCCTCTCACGGCATGGGCTGCCACTCGAGGTGCGGTTGCTGCGCGGTCCACTCCTTCACCACATACTTGAAGAGTTTGTCTTCAAGCCGCGTCGTGGCAAGGTCGCCCCACTGGCCGAGTGGAGCCTTGTGGACACGTAGGACGTGCTCCATGCGGTTCAGCCAGTCGGTCAGCTTCACGCCCTT
>SZWC01007751.1:105039-118783 GCA_023375785.1 Penium margaritaceum | reverse complement strand
GAGAGAGAGAGAGAGAGAGAGAGAGAGGGAGAGAGAGAGAGAGAGAGAGAGAGAGAGAGAGAGAGAGAGAGAGAGATGCGAGGACAAAACTCACATCAATGGTAGCTGAGCGGGGAGGAAGCTGCTGGCCACAAGCAGCAAGGCAACGAGGCAAACAAATAGACTACGAATCCTTAATTCACACAATATCCACAGGCAGACAGCCCTGAACGCCAATTTAAGGACAATCCATGGAGAGCCCCAATAAGCCTTAGACACAAGTGATCCCAGACAAGTATGCACACTCTCACCTCCCTGGTTATGAAGATAACACAGATAGACGAGGTAAGAGAGCATAACATCTAGAGGTCACCTCCATAGATAAGGTGAAGGTTGTAGTAGTACAGTAAGCTGTTGTGTTGGTAGAGGTGGGAGTGATGTGCCTCTACCCGTGCTTTGGCACGGGTAGAGGCACTGCTGCTGCCAAAGGCGCGCGTCCACTGTGCCCGCATGTCAACTTTTAGACGAGCATCATTGGGAGGTGCATGGTACCTTGGGGTAGAATTTCTGATGGCGCCATAGTTCTAGCATTTCATAGTGCCAGGCAAGGAGGGAGAGGAGGCGGAACCGTTGGAATCCTTCCCTTTTCCATGCCCGCCATGACCACCACTCAACTCACCATCAGATTGGCCATCATTTTCCCTTCTTGTTCCCTTGGACCTCCCCTGTAGAGACCAAGGAGGCGGCATATGTGGAGGTAGAGGAGGCGGATGAAGACAAGGTGTGCGATGATGATGTCATTGTTGAAAAGGAGGGAATTGTTGTGGTGGCTGTGGCCACTGTAGGGTGGTGGGTGTGATTTTTCTATAGCGCACTCCACCGGTCGTTGAGACAGTGTGCAGTAAACTCCTAGCGTTTGCCAATTCCCAGCATGACATTGTCGGAGACGGGCTTGGTGGCCAGATACTTGAGCTCTGTAAATTAGTCTATTGATGATGGAGAGAACGATGGAGAGACTATGGGTCCAGTATGCATCTGTAGTCTCATAGGCACACATTAAGAGTGTTGAACTGGACAATGAGGAAACTTTAGGCCGCATGAGTGGTTACAATGTTGCAAAGATTGATGAGAGCATAGGAGCTGACCGGGTGAGCTTGCATGTGGTGCGTTGTGTTAGCATTGTATCACCTAATCTCATTAGTCAGATCATCCGGTCCTCCAATAATGAGGGCATGAATAGCACGGGGGGATTATGACTCAATATGTACAAAGTTATGATAGACATAAGTATCAAGTTCATGGTATTAATGCCAGATATTCTCTCCTTGTTTCCAGGCCCTGAAGGAAACCTCCCAAGATGAGAAGGAGAGGTTGGAGATAGAGCGGGATAATGACATATAAATATCACACTGACATTACAGAGGAAGTGCAAGAGCTTTGGTATTTGCTGCACTAGATGTGGTTGTTAGCACTAGTGGGTGTGGAGACACCCTCAAGGATGCCTAGCTCTCACTGAAGCACGCCACTAGTGTTTGGACAGCCACTGGAAACCTTTGGTGAAGAGTGTGGAGCACAAGGATCACGGATGTGAGTGGGCAGAACACGTCACATTCAGTAGAACTGAATCGAAACAAGTTTTTGTTGTTTAGCATAGTGATATTAAATCAGATCCTTACAGTCTGTGATCTAAGCTTTCCAAAACATACAAGCACGCCCAAATCAGAGCAGTAGAGCCCCTGCTACGGCCGTCGAAGTAACCCTTGGTGGAACTGTCCACCTTGCCTTGCTCGCTAGACAACGAGAGGCGCTTCGACGGTGACTCGTCGGAGCGTCTTTCCTCGCCCTGAAGTCAAGGAGAAGTTCACCCTGGTCAAGGAGGTCCTTATAGTTACCTCATTCATACCCTTGGTGCATTTGGAGCCCATTGGAGACGAACTCGGAACACTGGCGGTGGATTATCCCGCCACCCATGGCGGGTACCAGATTCCACCCGCCGACCACCTGACCTTTGGGCGGGGCTATCTTTCTGAATACTCACTCAAATCAAGCAATTCAAAGCTCGATCTTACGTGGAAAATTCTAAGGAATCCAAATCTGCAATGATACCAGATTTTTGATCACTCCTCAGTGGTCGAACCAGGGAGTAAATTCAAAGGCACTAGTGGCAAGGGGCACACCTTGTCAATAATCTCCCCCTTGCACCGCAACCTTGATGCCCTGTCCTTGAACATCTGCCATGCTCTGCTGTCCGGCCAAGCTGCTTCTGTGAGCAACTCTCCTCAGCTTCCCTGCACCAATCACAACACATAGTGGCGGACACCTTGCTCCCCACCGTGGTCAGTTGTGTCCCTGTGCGAGACTTGGCAGCGCCCCTTGTGGCCTGCCTTGTGACCCTTGTTGTGTTGGTGTTGCTTCGTGCCGGGGCAGTCGGTCGCCTCCTTGAGATGACCTGGGAGCACTCACCTCTTCGCTACATTCCTCCCCCTCACACGGGAGACCCGCAACCCTTGCGGCGTCCTCCCCCGCCTTCAGAGACCTCGGACCCCTTTTTGAGTCCTCAAATGCCTCCGTGTGTGCCTTGGGTGCCATTATTTTTTCAGCACCCTCAACACCTTGCGAGCTTGGCCCAGCGTGCTGCACACCTCTCCCGGACCACTTCCGCCCACTTTTGTTGTGGTGCACCCGTTGCCCGGTCTTTTGCCACGTGGTACTCTTGGTCCCAGTCCGCTACTACACCAAGCCGCCTTAGCTCACTTTGAGGACCTGTCCTCTCGGCTTCCTCAATCTACTGCGTGGTCCTTTGAGCCGCCACCGACGCCTCCTCTTGAGACTTGGCGGCACCTTTTGTGCTCGCTATGTGGCCCCGGTCCACCACCTTTGCAGTTCGGAGTGCGTTTTTCTCCGGTTGAGATTGTGTCCCTTCACCGCCGCTCTCCTTCTCCTCAGTCCCTGAGGCGGAGCCCTGCGCACGCGACATGCCAGCACTTCGTGCCAACACTTGATCAGCCACATTTTGGGCCTGACATTGTTGCCGTACCTGCTCCACTTCCACCGAGGTGTGGAGCCCCTCGTGCTCCCCTTGAGGACGTGCCTCCTTGCTATCCTCGTCTTGCTGCATGGTCCCTCGCGCAACCATCACCACTCCCGCATGGAACTCAGCAGCGCCCGTTTGGCCTGCCTTGTGGCTCTGGTTCACGATTCTTGCAGCACTGGACCCCTTTTGCCCGTTAGGAGAGCCAGGCCGCCTACTGTTGATGCTCTCCCCTGGCTAGTTTGCCACCTGGACCACTTCTCTTGCCTCCGTTGGAGGGCGTGCACCCATCACCTGACGTCCCGTTGCATAGCGTGCCTTCTGGTCCAGATCTCCCGACCCAGCCCGGATGGTACCCTCCATACCACCCACTGCACCCTCAGGTTACCCCCTCTTTGACGCAGCTGCAACTGCTTCCTTGCTCCGACGGCTGTCCATGTCAAATTCACAGTTGCTCCTCGTGTAGAAATGAGCACGTATCCTGTACACACCTCTTTTGTGTAAACCACGTGCCACGACACGCCCACTGCCCTCCTCTTTAAGGAGGCAGCTCTTCCTCATGAAGGTCACTTTGATTCCCTCGTCAACGAGGTGACTCACGGATAACACCTCTATCGCCAGGTCAGGCGCTTTGAGCCTCCTCGCTGCAACGCCCTTCTTCCCGACCGACTCTTCCACCCACTTTTTGCCTCCTCGGAGCACATCACCTTCATTGTGATGCATGGCGGCAGCCCCCATTTGTTGCTTCGCCTTCTACTTCCTCTTGGAGGTTGTGAAGGTTGCATTCCCTCGGCATGCTTCGTGGTCCCCGACCACATCAGCTCCTACATAATGGAGCTGATCACTGTTGCATGGCGTGTCGATGACTGCTTCGGCCTGCCGTCCTCTCTCGGCATGCTTGTCGAAGTCCACGACTTCTGTTGTACACGTCAACTTCCAGTGGCCGCGCTGGCCACACTTGTAGCAGGCCCCCTTTTGGATCCTGTTGGAGCCTCCTCGCTTTGAACACGCCTGCCGCTTGCCCACCTCAGGTTGTGCCATCTTAGCCCCCTTCATGGAGCGTATGGAGTCGGCAACTCCGATGTTGATCCGCTGCCCTTCTGCCACCTCCGTGGCCAGATCCGCAGCTCCCCTTGTGCAGTCCCTTCTCCAGTGGCCCTCTTGGCCACACCGATGGCAGTCTCCCTTCTTGACGTGGCGTGGACGTGTCCTTTCCTCCCCTTCATCTCCCTCTCCTCCTTGAGAGCGGACGATCAGGGCTGATGCTGCGGATGCCGTACCTTGCTCTGCCACGATGGTTTTGGTCCACTGGTCGCATACCACTTGTGCCGCCTCCTTGAACGTCAGCATTTTGTCCCGTAGATCACCATCGCTGGTGATCCATGAGGCCCGACTGTTAGGAAGGGCCAGGAAGAGCGCCGCTACTTGTAAGTGGGAATCGATGGCCCATCCCGCCTGATGAGAACGGGATACTATCGTCTCGGCCTCTTGCACGAGCTCTGACAGACTGGTCTCCTCATCGGCTTGGAGGGTGAAAAGCCGTTTGATGACGAGAAGACGTTGTTGAAGACACGATGGGTCATGCGCATTGCAGAGTCATGCCCAAGCCTTCGTGGCCTTCGTGCATCCTTGGACATGCGCGCGTTGTGCCGGGCACAACGCCTTCGCGATCAGAGCGAGCGCCTTGTTGTTGTCCTTCTTGAACGCCTCCACCTCCTTGGCCGTCGCGGACATCGTAGGAGCTCTCTCTTCACCTCTGACCAGCTCAAGCAGTCCCTTGTCATCAAGGTAGACCTCCATGGTCCATCTTCATAAGGGGAAGTCCCTCTCGTCAGCTGGGAGGACGTCTATGCTGCTCTCTTTCTCGGTCATTATCATGGCGCGTGGCGGTACCGTGAAAGTTGAGGAGCTAGGGTCCTTCTAGGCACATTGTTCCATAACCCTTTGGTGGCTCTAGTGGGTGTGGACGCACCCTCAAGGATGCCTGGCTCTTGCTGATGCACGCTACCAATGTTTGGGGTAGCGAATGGACACCAATGGTGAAGAGTGTGGAGCACAAGGATCACGGATGTGCGTGGGCAAAACACTTCGTATTGAGTAGAACAGAATTGAAAAATGTTTTTGTCACTTAGCATGGTGAGATTATATCAGATCCTTATATCTGTGATCTAAGCTTTCCAACGCATCCAAGCACGCCCAAATAGGAGCAGTAGAGCCCTTCTACGGCCGTCGAAGTAACCCTTGGTGGAGCCGTCCACCTTGCCTTGCTCGTTAGACAACGGGAGACGCTTCGACGGTGACTCGTCGGAGCGCCTTTCCTCGCCCTGAAGTCAAGGAGAAGTTCACCCTGGTCAAGGAGGTCCTTATAGTGACCTCATTCATTCCCTTGGTGCATTTGGAGCCCATTGGGATCATTGATGCTGATGGAGCAAAGGAGGCCTGCCTCACGGACGTGTGGATGGAGGTGACCGCACTGGATAGATCATTGGTTGCTAATGATTCTGTAACTATTAATGCCATTGCGTCAATAGCAACCTGAGTGACTACTTTGGCTGCAGCTGCAACAAGAGGACCTTGATCAACACTGGTTGTGGTGTAGGACTTGATGGCTCTCCTAGCAGCACTGCTGGCAGGTGAACACACATCACGAGCAACTACAGTAAATGTGGAGGTAACAAAAGAGTTGAAGACCAACATTACATCTAAGATTGAGAGATTTTCAGAGGGTGTAGATGAAGTAGAGTGAGAGCCAGATGCAGTTGCAGAGGCAAAGGTGCAGCATGTGGAAGACCCGTAGACTACTTCCAGACGTGCTCATGCTACTTTATTGAAGGGTGCTCGTGACTCCGGTGACGTATTCCATTGGCAATAGGTGAGGTAATAGGTGTTTTGCAAGGATGATGATCAGGTGGAGGTCCTGTTTCTGGAGTGTTCTACGACATCAGATTGTCTTTAGAGGCTGAAATTCAACGTAGCTTGTAGTCTATGGCTTTCTATTTCTCGTAGTCTACGGTCGGGTTGTCATCCTCACCGGGATGGTAGATGGAGCTGCAGCGATGGAGACATGACCATTACTTGTGCTCCACCTTGGTCTAGTAGTAGGCAACCTTGTCTTCGATCCGATAGTGATTACGCTAGGTTATAGGCAATGTGTGAATGTGCTCGGTTTCCAGCTGCATTACTAGGCATCTGCTCCTAAGACTCTAGATTAACTACTACAGCTGCGATGGTGGCTGTTTATGTGACAGTATGTTGGCAAGTGGGGAATCACTGTGTGCTGTAAGTGAGGAGGTTACTGCCATTGTAATGGCTGCTATTGTAGTAGCAATTGAGAAAGGTGTAAATGTACACTAGATTGTGGGGTTGGCTACTGTTTCCAATACGACTTTGGTAGTATAGACGTAGATACAGATACAGCGTGAGCTATGAGTGTGGATAATGCTTTTGCTACAATCACTATGACTACTATAGAGTATGTGCACGTGTATCCGCTTGGTGATCTATGCGCTCGGCTGTTTCTACAGTTGCTTTTGCTGCAGGTGCACGTGTGGGTGTAGATACACCTTGAGTCGTGAGCGTCACTGCTAATTCTCCCATAATTATTATGACTGTGATACTCCATGCATAGGTGCAGATGTCCCGCGAGCTGTGCGTGAGGCTACTATTGCTGCTACGGTATTTACGGCTATGGCAATACACGTGTGGGTGCAGATGCACTATGAGTTGTGAGCCTGCATGTTGCTACCGTTGCGATTGATGGCACTGTGACAGCACTTGAGAGAGGGGCAAAGGGACCTTAGGATGTGAGAAAGTTCCTGCTGCCAGCGCAATGGCTGCTCCCGCCAATGTGGTGGCTATGGCTAGGGAAATTCACACGCGGGTAGATACATCGTGGACTATGAGACCAGCTCCCGTTGTTGCTGAGATAGCTGTTGCCATGGCAACACATGCGAGAGATGCAAATGCACCTTAGGCTGCGGGGCAGCCGCTGCTGCCAACGTAATGGCTACGACTGTGACAACACACATGCGGGTGAAGATCCACCGTAAGCTAAGAGTGCTGCTGTTTCTTCTGCTGTAATTGTCATGGATGCTATGATACATCCCCAAAAGAAGAGTGGCGACAGCAGTTGTAGACGAGCCAGGATCGTGAGGAGGAACTCCCCTCACTTTGCGAGGAAGCTTGGCTTTCCTTCTCTAACACCACTAGGAACTGGTGGTTGCTAGGCTATACCATGTGTCCAAGCATGAGAGCCTGAGGGAGAAATACATACGGTGTTATGGATTGGAGCAACAAAACTTAGAAATTGTGAGTGAGACTCACAGAAGTGAGAAACTAAGTCACAAGCAGCAAGGTGATGGGGACCAGTTTACCGGGCCACTCAAGCAAAGAGATTGCGTGGAGCCCGGACACCACCCTGGGATTGAACCAGACCGGTCAGTAATGTGCTGGTGGCTTCTCACACACCGGAATAATCCAATGTATTGTCCAGTAGGATCAGCAAATATTCCATTTCTCTAGATCTCATCCTTGTGAACCACCTATATCCATGCCCTCTTGTTGATGGATTTGGCAATGCGGGTCCTCGCGATAAACCCGGACCCATGGATCACCTTATGAGTCATGTCAGTGCATATTATATGGGTGTATTGACCAATTATTCTTGGTTGGGATCTGCTCCTTATGCAAAGTTATGGGTTTTCATGTGCGTCAGCGCTTGGCGCCGACTTGAAATCTTGGACAAGCGGAAGCTTCTGTTGATCGAGGTGTTGGTTACTATGGCTTGAGTGAAGCTTCTGGGACCCTTCACAGACCCCTTCTCAACATCACATTCCTCAACTGCTTCTGGAGAGGGTTGGGAAACCCTTTGCTACCCCATGATGGTGGCGTGATGGTGCGGTTGTAAGGGTGTCTCCGGTGCTGCAATCTGATGTTATGGGTTATCGTGGCTTGGTGGGTCCTCCCATGACCGTGGCTTCAACTGTGACTCTCACTACTGCTACCATTACTGCATCTTTACTGCGTAGCTCAGCAAGAGATCCCTTGCAGCTCTGATACCATAAGAAACTTCTTAGAACCTTCCTAACCACTTGCCACTTAACTAAGCGTCAACGTTGAGTCAGTGTGTGATGACAGTCACAAGTCATGCACGAAACTGCAAGGGTCTGGGTAGGGACACATACATTGTGTCAAGAAGCTCAAATTGAATATACTTGTAGAGAGAGATGACAACTGAGAAGGACACATCATAAATACCTGCTGTGGTGCACGGCACGTGACCCACACGTAGTGTCAGTTTTTCCTAAAACCTGCCCAAAACCATTGTTTTGGCAGTAACTGCCAAAAAACTCTATGAATAGGTATCCAAACGCAACAGCGTTTGAACCTAGCAATGCAGAATCTCAAGCCGTACGCTACGACTGATCACACACATAGATCTAGCATCCATCAGTGGACAGAAAATGCAAAATGTACAAATCAGGCTCAAAAGCTATCCACTGAGAAAACTCTAGCGACTGTAGAAAAAGCTACAGAGCATCAAAGCAAGTACCCAAGACGTCGTGGCAGCTCTCTGGCAGATGCTGGTGGGTGGATCCACCACCCGTTGGTGCTCCAGCGCCAGCTAAGTCCGCAACACGGATCATGTTGATTTGCTCTCCGATACTACTGCTCCATACCACCAGTACAGGGTATACGAATAATCACCATGGTCGTTGCTTGTGACGGGTGGAAGCTACACAAACCAACACTCCCCTGGCTGACATAGCCGTCGCCACAATGACAAGAGAGGGGTACACTCACTTTCTGTCGTAAACACCAACCACTCTACAAGATCTCCTTGTGAAACCGGTGTAACTCACCAAGTGCCCGAGTCTCGACCGTGCAAGACATAAATCACACACCCATATGCCAAACATCACACAAGGAGTACAAACCAACAAGGTCTCCTCATGACCCTGGAACATGTCTTCGGGGTCCAGGTCTCGACCACACCCGTTGGCATGCATGGAGCATACACAACACATGGAGGAAATGGGTCTTCACGTCACACCAGTACAAGTCACCAGGTACGCGGGTCTCTGACAGGGTAACCTCAACGGGAGCATCATGCCAGACAGAAACCAACCGCGTTATCCTCAGAAGGTTGTCAGGCCAAAGCCCATACATCAAGACGAGGTTCCTTATGGATTACTCCTATTTCACATTTTTCATGGTAGACTTGACGTCACGTCAAGACCTATTGTCAACGTTGCCACTCCTTGCAGAAATTGTATTTAAAATGTCTATGTTGCGTCAGCAATATCTCCAGTGCCGTAGGAGAAAATTATAAATTCCTGATGGAATCATCAGTGCACTTCAGAAAAATGTAATGCATGTGAAAGGACTAGATATAAATTTCCAAAGACCAACTAAAAACAAGCGACCTTCAGCTTGTTCAAAGAACCTTCCACTATCACTTTCACGACACCAATTGACCACGCCACTTCTAAAAAGTGGGCACACTCTTTTTTTCAAAGGTCTAGTTTGGAACAATGTTGTTTGTAACGTTGGATTCTTGGAAGGTGGTCTTCGCATGGCTGCTTATTTGCTTGTTTCATGTCGATCAAAGTTGCCATCACTCACGACCGGAACGAACGAGAATACGTTTTGGATGGGAGTACGGTATGTGCTGGCGAATCAAAATATGCATCATTGTTGCCCGTCACCCTAAATGAAAATGAATCCTTTTGAAGCAGCGCTTGCTAGTGACGCGCTTTCCGATCGTCGCATCTTGTTATAATGACACGTCAAGTTGTTGTGGATGTATTTATCCATATTGTATTTTGTGATGAAGGATCACTGCAATGATTTTGGGAGTCACCCGTCCTTTGCGCGCGTCACGCGTCCTTGAGTCCCTAACCAGCAAGGGATGATTAATGTTCGAATCTCAAAGTCAACTTACGAGGAGGGGAAACAACATATGGTTGCATACTTGAGTCACAAAATGTAGTGTATAGTAAAGATACATGATCGATTTTCCTTGCAAACTTGGAAACACGAGCTGACATGTCAACTAGCCATCTTATATGTACGTTGATGACAGTTTGATACTTTTTGGCTCTTTGCAAAATGCCACATCATCAATGCATTTGCAATATGCGCTTAATCAATCTTGCATCTTGTAGTGTAAGGCCTCCCGCCTAAACATTTTACAACATTTTGTCACTACAACTAATAGAAATGATGGATTTGTGCCACTTTCCATAAGAACATGGAGTAATCTTTAAATTTCAAACCAAATAAACTTTTACTAGATCTCTTGGACCGTGTTACTTGATGATTGTCTTTTCTACGGCAAAATGGTTTGATTTCGATCTGAAACTTCTCAACAGAAGTAGCTTGGCCTTCAAAGCGCTTCCGTCTTGTCGGCGATCCAACACTCTTATGCGACGTTTGGTTGTCGATAAATATTGAATTCATTAATCTGTCTCATCTTGGCGCTTAGATCAATTGTAGTGAACTATAGTTGCACGTTCGCCATATTACTCCATCTATTCTTCATCCATGCCAATTTTCGCGGTTCTATTCTGTCATGGATGAATTTTAACAATGGGCAAGTGCGACGGTTGGTTTCAATCGAGCCCACATCGAGGTTTGCACCGATGCGCATCCCCCTTGGGCTCGGGAAGGCGGCCCGCAGGGGAGTGCACACCAGTTCAAGCGTTTGCATTTGACTGTTCAAATTTTACCTTTCAAATAAAAACAGATCAGCCATGGATCGCTGATGGATTAACCAAAAACGTAATTCATATGACGTTTTGGCGCTTGATTCTTTCA
Source organism: Penium margaritaceum (assembly GCA_023375785.1). NCBI lineage: Eukaryota > Viridiplantae > Streptophyta > Zygnematophyceae > Desmidiales > Peniaceae > Penium > Penium margaritaceum. The sequence continues at coordinate 107,955 of SZWC01007751.1, read as the reverse complement.
ACCATGGAATCGGGAGTGCGCTTCGGGATTGTGGGCATTCATTTAGCAATTTATGTGAAAAGGATGTATCCTTGAAGGTGCCAAAATGAAAGATGAAAGGGTAAATATGCATATAAATGTTTTTCAACGTTTCGCAGATTCCTTGCACGATCGCAGCCGCTCGCAACATTGTGTGAGCTCTCGCTAACATCCACGTCACTTTGCAGACCAGATTTCGTGCTGCCAGGTCATCAATGAATAGTGAATTCATTGATGACCAAAAACATCATTAGTTTACGTGAATTGACGAACATTACATTTTCGTAGCGGGAGGGCCGGTTTGGCCCTCCCTCCTTGCTGAAACGAGGGGTGGTTGGCCGACGGCCAGCACCTCGTTGGCCGTCGGCCAGCTCATTGTCGGCCGACTGGACAGCCAACGGTCGACCAAGTGACCGCCCAGCCACCAGCTGGCCAGTCGTCAGCCGCCAATCAAACCCTCAGCCCGAACGTTAGCTGTGGGGCCACGAGGACTTCAAGGGTGAGGCCTCGTGGCCTCGTGCCCTTGCCCCCGCTCGCCCTCGTCACAAGCAAGCCAGCGAGGACAAGGGAGGGGGATGAGGGACGAGAGACAAAAGAAAGCTGGCGCGAAATCACCAGCATGCCTCGCACGCGACAATTTTGTGAGAGAACGTTAAAAACGTAAATTGAAGTTCGTTTGCGATGAACTTTGACATAAAGTAACGTAATAACTCGTACGAACACACGAGTTCAAGGTAAAAACCCCCCGGCTTGGGTCCCAAAACCAAGGGTAAGGCTAAAAAAATGGACCTCCGGATACTCAAAACATTCGACTCTCCTTGCTCTGGGTCGTTGATGACGACTGCCCCTCATTCCTGTAGAGGGGGTAAACCCCTGATGCGGATTGAGAACGCCATTTACGAACTTCGACGACGAATTCAGAACAGGAGTTAGTGGTTTCGACTCGTTACAGTGGTTCTTAGAGCTAGATGAACCCCGCGACAAAGGGTTTGACACAAACGGTGGCTACGTCGTATATATAACGCTGGCTGGAGCTACAAGCAGTAGCAAAAATGCCATTAGGAACCACGACATCTATAATTCACAGATTTAAGTGTCGTGACATGCGTTGGAGAGCTAGAAAATAGCTCTACTTGGTGGAGCCTCTTTCTTCCAGCTTCTCCTCACTTCCAGGGGACTAGGAGGATTGTTGTGGGATGGGGTGGGGAGTTCCCACTCCCAAAAGCCACCAAATCTTCCCCATATACTAGACTCCTTCCTCCCTCCCTCATCCAAAAATTGGGACAACGCCCTTTTCCTAAGATTAGGGAATCTCATGACCTGATAGCACCCTAAAAAAAGGAGGGTGTCACCTTGAAGGTTTTTTATTGTACTCCAACGCCTTCGGCTCAAGGAAGACGCCGTCTAAGAACGCGAGTGGCGTGAAGGAGCGTGAAAAGAAGGCCAAGGGAGAGAAGAAGACAAGACAAAGACAAAGAGGTAGAAGAAAGAGTGAAAGACTTGCTAGAAATTTTTAGAATTCCTCTTTGCACTCTTTGCTCTTGTTTTGTGAGTGACACTCATGTCCCTTGTCATTTCCTTGTATTGTAATTTTCTTTTTTCCTAGATTCTAGTCACTATCATTTGCCGTGAGTCACGGTTGGAGAAGACTAGTTTCTAAATCCACGCCCTTGTGCTGACCGTGGCGGCTTAGGTAAATAGAAATTAAATCTATGTTTGCCTCACCGATCGTGAGAGCAAGGAGATTGTGGGAGGCGATTCATTCTCGAAATTGTGCAGTGATCCCGACAAAGGTTTTCACATGCTAGTTGCACGGGCGACGAGATTGCAAGTGCCGGACCGTCCTAGACTAACAAGGGCAAGGTGATGACGACCTCACGACACGCCCTCGGCGGACTCCAAATTCTTAGAGCCGCTACACGAGCACGGTTGCTAAACCAAAGGCAACTGTATTGCGAAAGGCAACCCGCGCTAACCTTTGCGAAGGGCATAAACCCCTGACGCGACTTAGAACGCCATTCGGCGAACGCCGACGACGAGTTCAGAGTAAGAGCTGGAGGTTCTGGCCCGTTACAATTTCTGTAATAATTTCCAAATTAAGTGCCAAAACCTTGCTAGTAAGTGAACACGCCAATGGTGGTCGCTACATTGTAGTGACCAAAACCGGAGCATCTCAGTACACACTACGGGGCTGGTCCAGAGCTGCCGGACTCCGGTAGGGCAGGGATGGCGCGAATATTGTCTTTGCCGCAGACCTTGCCGTAGATTCTAGTGGACAACTTCCTGGAAACGCACCCCCAACTGCCGCAGACACTGCCGTCTGCGGCATTCAGGATTAGCCCGTGATGACCGGGCTGATGCCACGTCACCTTGGTTGACGCTGGTCGGCCGATTCTGTGCCGAATTCCCACGAATGTTCCGAAACCTTGAAACTAAAACTTTAACTCATTGCTGAAAAGCACAAGATTGATTCTATCGCTCCACTCGTTTCATTGGAACAGTAATTCAAAGTTACTTTAATTATCCTGCCGCAGAACTCGATTCCCTGCCGTAGAGTCATGAAAAAAAATGCTCTGCGGCAGCTGCGGCAGAGCCCAAAAGCTGCTTCTGTTTTTTCCACCAGTCATATTGCAGCCCACGTTGCCTGCCGCAGATCTGCCGTTGACGGTGGCTTTGCGGTGGCCGCTTCTTTTTTAGAGGTTGCCATATCAGCTCGCAAAAGAGCCTTACCGCCCGCGCCATCCCTGCCGTGCCGGAGTCCGGCAGCTTTGGAGCAGCCCCTACATCTTGTGACTCGAGTACGTGGCCCATGACGTCTCCAACGTTGCTCAAAAGTTGGGCGCACCGGTCACCATCGACGGTGACCGACAGCGACACGAGGCGACGCCCCCCCCGCCC